>JAQGAA010000252.1:0-26374 GCA_034696425.1 Isotoma viridis
TTGGATATAAAATTGAAATTAAAATATTATTTTGAAAAATTGTACTAAAAAATAAAACGGATTAACGGATGAAAAGTTGTGATGGGTATGCAATTTGACATGATACAAACCAACAAACCACGTCAAAAAATACTAAAATAGTTTCTGCTTTCAACTTTCTAAAAACATCAAATGACTGAAATTGACTGACACTGAACTGAGTGTTGTGACACTTGTGGCTCTTTCGAGAAGAATGTAATAAAATATAAGGCTTTGCTTACTTAAATCTGATTGAAAATGAGTAAGGTGATCTTTGTTCCATGTTAAATTTGAAACAATGGATAACATAATTAGTTAAAAATAAAACAGGGCAAGACAATTCCATGTGGAAGTCATTCACATGGAATACGATTTTGGTACAGCAGTAGTAGTAATAGTAATTGGTTTCAATACCCAAAATTCAACAACAACATGCTAATACCCACAGATTCACACAGAACTGGTCTAAGAAGAACCCTAATACCCAGAAGAATTCAAACGCCAACAAGATTTTCAGTTAAACCTATTTTAAAATCTACTAATTATTATTTATATTTATATTTACTAAAAGCCACTAACGTCAACAACAACATGATAATACACACAGATTCACACAGAACTGGACCCAAAAGCACTCCTAAACCAATTGTTAATCAATTTACCACAACAATTGCTTTTAAACGGATTTAAAATTCAACGACTCAATCTTAAAAATTCAACAACACGCTAATACGCACAGATTTTAGACAGAACTGGACCCAAAATTCTCTAAATTCATACCATATGACCTTAGCAAATATGACTAATGAAAAATTTGACTTTCTAAAAGAGGGAATTGCTTATTCATCTAAAAATGTGTGAAGAATAGTGTAAAAAGAAATGAAATAACCCTAGCCAAAATTCGATCCATTTCACTGAAACAGACTTATGTCTCTCCGTGTCTAGTTACATGTAAGCTATTGAATCAAATTGTCGTACTAATAATATTCCTCGAACTATAATTAATGATGATATATTTCATATATAGAAAAATTCAATATTTGAACTCGAAATTAGAAGGTATTGATAATGTTGTAGTTGCCAATTCCAATTACGTTTGGAAATTATAATTGGCTGACCGTATAATCACCTCAGACAACCTTCAGGTGATGACGGGTGAAAATTTCGTATAGACACAAGTACAGTTGTAGTTCAATTAAAATTTAATGTCCAATAACTTCAACATTAGGCTTACAGTTTAAAGTTTCTGTTCAACTGGACATGTAAATTATTATAAATAGAGAAAACTTCAGCTGCTAAATACATTTTACACAAAAGATGATTTCTCAAAGTAAATATACTCAAATTAATTTATAAAGTCGTACTAGTCGAAAAGTATGATTTGATTTACTTCAAAAGCTGCATTTTGCAATTCTTTGCTTATTCATTGTTGTTGCAAGCAATATAATAAACAATATGGCAATTGATATTAATAAACAAGTGAAATATGACTTCAATGTTTTTCTATTTATTCATCTTTAAATGAAGACGGATTTACTTTGTATGTTAGAAAAACTATACTATGATGATAGGAAGTGGTTTATTCGCGAAGGTTAATCATATTATATTTCATGTCCAGCTCTGATTTAGTTAATTTTTGCCAAAACGTTTTGTGTTGCAGTGCCCAAGAGCTTTGCTAATTTTTAGATAATCTTTCAGCTCACCGTTACGAGATTCATAGATAATTAAGTTTCTTCTATAACAACAGCGGGGCCGGTCCGTATCTAAATTATGCTCATCAAAATTAAAAGTAGGAGCACGGCCACGAAAGCCGACAAAAACGACATTGAAGCATACCATGAAGCGTTGCTTATGTAGTTTCATTTAATATCGCTGAAACTACCCGTCACAAGTGCAAAAGAATGTACTGCCAAAATTTCTATGCAGATTGGTAAACGACACACTTGAAATGTCAAAAACTGTTATAAAGGAGATCTTTCTAGTACATCCCTTCTTAGGGGGGTAAATACGACAATATTTTAAACAAAAGAGAGCGGGCACTTTTCAATTTTGTCCGCGAAGCAAATAAATACCTATATAAAGAATGTTTAGCCTACGCAGTATCCCATATTTTTAATTCCACAAGCCTTTTCGACTAACTTATTTAGTACAACTTCAGTAATAATGGCACATACTGAGCAATCGTGAAAGAAAAAAATTAACAAATCCTCGAAGTCTTAAGAAAAATTTTTAATTGTAGAAGAAAAGACCTGTATTTTTGTAACTTATTTTCTTCAAATTTAGAATCATGTAATTTTGTTGCATTAATAAATATTTCATGGACTTTATATGGACTTCTGTACTTGCAGCGATAAATTTTTTACAATCATTAGATTTGTGTTGATGCATCGTCTCGAAACTTGTTATGTTGAAACGTTTTCTAGAAACTGTATTACGACAAAAGTCGGAATCGGAATCAGATCCGAATCCTAAGAGATCGGAAATGCTGTCTTCCTTCGGAGTTCACAAGTAACTCGTTTTCCTTCTACAAGGTATGTATTTTCAATTTTCGTTGATATTGTCTGTTTTATTTGCCTTTTGTGTGTTTTTAGCTTTTGTTTATTTCCGGTTGATGACAAAAGAGCTAAAGGGTTATACCTAGCTTGATTTAAAATATTTAAAAGCAGTTAATGCTTTAATGCTTTCCCGGTGTATTTCTTTCATGTTATTACACTTAATTCCAGTGTTAAGACACACCTGCTCATTAGGTGTCAAGTTCGCAGTAAAAATAGCCTTGAAACAGTCCACGGAATGGCGTGAATTTTTTCTCATCTAATGTATTCTTTCATACCCCTTTCGAAAACCTTTCCACTTAATTCAGAAATAAAAAATCAATTTCTGGAGAAAAATGTTAGTTATTAGTATTCAATTTAATATTACTCATTAAAATAACAATTCATAATATTAAAATATTTGTGCAAATTACCATTTGCTGGAAACGTGACATTCGTCTACAGCTACAAAATCCAATTTATTCAATCCTTAAGGCTTTTTCCCGGAGTTAGTACCTAAATTTTCCGGCGATGTAACCAAATAGATATTCAACAATTTGAACGGAGTCTGTTGATGAGATAAATAATTATTTCAAAAAATGTTGAAACAAATGACAGATTACAGACTATTTCTTACTCGTTTTACTAACCTTCTTCTTGTTGAATATCTTTGATATTTGAAAATCTTTAAAACTTTTTTGTTGTTACTGCTTATGGGCACTACCTTCAACAGGCTCTTCTACACCTACTGACATTAAACAACCGAACGCGATACCTATTACAATATTTTTGCAATTCCGAGGTAAGTTATAAACACTAGCTTACGTGATTTCGAGCTGTCGGATTCGGCTGATTCATGAACAAGATAAATTAACCACACGATTTAAGGATGTATTAATATATTAAATGGACAATAATTGTATGTTATATATAATTGATCTTAAGTGATACTTAAGTTATGCTAAATAAACAAAATTGAATACAATAAACGTTGCTGAATGTATTCGATGTAATGCGGTTAAGGTTTTTAACAACAAAAACGGTCAAACATATTTATTTGACATTTTCATGTAAAATACGGTAAATTTAAGTTTTCTTTCAGCAGCTGTAGCAGCGTTAAAAAATTAATTCCAATGCTAAAACTACTCTTAAAAATTTTTGAAATATATCTCCATCAGGATGGAAACCGCTGTAAGCCGTTAAACTCACCCACGTATTTTTTAAGAGATGGACAATATAAACAGATGTAAATGCCTACATCTTGAATTAAGTTCATACTCAATTTAACTAGTTTACACTGGAATTATAAACCTTATTACAATTTTACTAAAATTGCATTTTTCTCACATCTGTTGTATTGGTTGATTTATTAATAATAACATTTTTTTGGTATATATCTTTATTTTTTCTTTGCCAGGAATGCTCTTGAGGCTTGTTTCCGCTTACATGTCTCTAGCATCTGCTTGGCAGTTATCTGGTCAGGTATACTTCTACATCATGCTCGCATTACAACTAGGTATATATTTTTTTCTATCTTTACCGTTTTTTAATTACACCCATACTATATATTATATGTACCCATTTATATGTATTAGTCTGCAAATTAACGAAGGCAATTGGTCGGTCGAGCAAATAGCGCTTATTCCTTAGTTTGTTCGCTCACTCTCTGCTATGGTGATGACGTCTGACATGTTACAACTATATAACATAACCATTGAATTTTATACCTTAGATCCTAGTTTTATATTTTGCATAGGAAAAAAAACGCTAGGCGCTACATCACCGTAACAGTTTCTCAATAATTTTGAAAAATTTAATACTTAAATATATAAGTTTGAAATTAAATTTCAAATTGATTTGCTTTAAAAAAGTGAAAAAAGCTAAAACGAATGTCATTCACACAATTTTTTACAATATTTACATTACAGCAGCCTATATCAATTACGGTCATTGGTTTAGTAAATCAAAACAAAAAAGTACAGTAACACGGTTTAGTATATTTTTAATGAATTCATCTTAAGACCGATTTCATTTTTCTCTTGTCTGTTTTAGAACAAATGCGCTTTTATAATCCATTGTATTCAATTTATGTTTGCACTTGCATCGTACATTTTGTATTAAAGTATTTACTTTTGCGAAACGGAAGAACCATTTTCGTTCCCGCATATGCGATATTTATCCATGCACATCCCGCAGGATTTAATCCACAGCCGAGTGAGGGAGCAGATTAAATAATTCGACATATATATTAATAATATCTAAAAAACATAGTTTCCCTAACTAACGTAATAACGTAACAACGAAAAAACGGAACGAAAAAATTACGACGAAAAACGAAGAATTAACTTTTTTTGTTAAACCATAGTGATATTTTATGTGTGAGTAGTCTTTTGATTGTCAGGTTTTTTCAGTCTAATGTCTCTTATTTATAAATAAATTATGAAGGGAAATAATTTTAGAAATTTTAAACAAATAAAACGAACCCCCACAAAACTTAATTTAGAAAAAAAGGGCATTTTGTTTGGTTACTTTTTGTTTGCCAAACCCAATTTGCTTTTCAACTAAGCTCTGGGATGATAATATGATTCGCTGACCTGTCTTGGTCAAAACTGTCGCTTTGATTTGCGTATCTTTGTAAGTTTGGACCTTGTATAATGAACAGTCCCCTCTACCTCTGGATTATTCATAGTATCCCAATTAGCCAGATTCTACCCCCATATTTTAGCATTCCACCCTTACTTCAAAAAATGTTTGACCCATACACAGACTACAAAAGGGCAATCCCCATCGATGTTCTGGGACGGCAAAGCATATTTAAAGGAAAAGGGTGGAACTAGAATCGTTTTTTATATGTAGCCTCAAGAAATTGCATTATCATTTGGGTCAAAGGAATATGGATGTTATATTTTCTTGACCTGCTATTGGATCAAATAAAGATAAACAACCACTTTTCAGATTTACTATATATAGTACAGCATGAGCTTCAGGTTCATTTTTTCCGTCTCTGTAACTGCATTATAAAATGAGAGTACAAGAACGGGAATCAAAATGGTTTCTGACATTTTGATGCCATCAAAATAACCATAGTTAACATGCAACCCAAAGTAATCATTTTCATGATGCCCGCTTTGACATTGATTATCTACTGTACACGGAGTTCTAGACGGAAGAACCACTACATTCCGTCTTTTTGCAAAAATTGAAAGAACTAAATCCACGTATTGCATAGCCATTCCTTGACAAGGTCTTTCCGGAATAATTTAGACGGTAATTCCTCTGGTTTTGCCATCTTCCACTTCACATTGACATAATTTATAATCCCTGAAACACCAACGTTGAATCAGATATATTCTGGTTATTGATAGATTCATGCTGATATCATCTACCGTGTCCTGCGAGAACATGTGGTGAGACATCAGGTACTCACATAGGGCGGCACGGACCTAAAAATACATAAAAAAGTTTGCGTTGGTTAAGTATTAACAAATATGTATTGTATTGGGCTACGTTATGTTAATTTGCTAAGTTGGTGTAATGCTGGGGGACAGTTATAAGCTTGTAAAAAGTATGATGGGTGATAGTTTTGGGGGCCAAGGACGTCCAGGGACTTTGGACGATATTAAATTAGGATGGGTGACACTTAAGATGATACCAGTTGTTTAAAAGAGTGATGGTTAGGTTAGGTGTTTGTGAAATGTGAGAGAGACATATTTGATGAAGTTGCTCACCAATGGATACTCCTCCATGATCCTTAAAAACTTCCGTATCTTGTGGTCAGATTTACGAATTCTATCAAATCCATAGGATTTCTGGATCTTTCGAAGTAGTTTTATTTGAAAGTTCCTCAAATAAAAAAAATTAGAGTACTTTGGATTTTGTAATTTTCAAAAATTCATGAGTAACTTTTCATAGTTGATATAATGTAAAGCTTACACTTTCAAGACTTACGTAATGGCAATCCAAATAGCAGGTACGGTCGAGTCTTATGAAGAACTCCTTTCCCTTATTAAAGCCATTAATGGCATTGTACACGTATTCCTGATTCATTTTTTTTTAAACTTCACTCTCAAAACCGAAATAACTTGACTTGACTTCACTTTTGAAACTTAAAGCAAGCGAAAACTTCACTCTCAAAACTCTTACATTTATGCATAGCATGATCTTGCAGAAGATCAGAATATGTAATAAGCCTAGAATATTGAATGATGGTGTTGTTTTGTTTGAAGCATTTCATTCGGTCAAAACTATTTAAAAAAATACTTTAGTTTGTTTAGTTCTTTGAACAAGAGAAGTGGAGAACTTTAATACTATGCCTCTTATCGCTTAGGGAGGTAAACATTAAAAAATGGCAGGTATGTTGTACTATCAAAAATATGAAAACATCTAATAATAATAATACTCTAATCTTTAACAGTTAAACCTCAATTTGATAGATATGTCGCGGTTTTACAATTTACAAATGCATGCACTATTGATAGTTAATAATTTTTTCTAATCCGAACCCACATAAATCATAAACAAGAGTCTTCAGAATATTGTAGCCTTGTTTAACATCTTTTACGAAGTGAATAACTAAATTACCAAACTTGCATCCAGAAAAATGAATAACACCAACCTAGCCTACCTACTTCATTAGACGTACTAACTACATTTTAAATTGCGGGATAATCGAAATTTCAACTCGTATGCATAAATGTCGTAATCAAATGAAAGTGGGAAAACTATTTTTTGGGGTAAAGAAGAAACTTACTTCATAAATCTTCTTCATTTATACCATATAAAGCAGGTACGCTTGTTCTATTTTCATATTCAAATTCTTCGTAGTGGAAAAGCCTTGATGTATAAGAGATAAAAGGAAAAACCATTTTTCATTTGTTACACTTGTACTTTAAAAGGTAAAAAAAGTCATCTACAAGTGACATTGTGGTCAGTGTGAGCTTCTAGACAGTAAGAGGTATGTACCCGTAGTGGGCAATTTGGTTGTTGCGGACATTGATCATATCTCCCGATACTGAGACCCACAAACTACGAAAATGTAAACTACACTACTACTGTCGAAAGAACCTTTTAACATTTTCATGTCACTGTAGTGCAGAGCTAGATTAAAGGATAATAAGCAAACAATTTGAAAATGAGAAAATACGATTTAGTTTAAATAGCGGTATTCATCTAAACTTTGAAAAAAGACGGATTACGTATCGTTCATGAAGCAACAGAATAAACAAGATAAGGCTAACGAATTACCTTAAAAACAATGGAGGCCAAGACCAAGTGCCTTGGAACGCTTTCTTATGCTTTGATTTGAAAAATTAACTATACAGCTCGGTTGCGCTAGGTTAAAAAAGAAGGCTGTATGTTATCAATATCAGCATATAATATCAGTTATGTGAATTGTGATATTTTTATTTTTATGATAACAAATTAATTAACAGCCATGCTAAAATACAATACCTTTTTGGCACACGTTTTGTAGCATAATTTTGCCGCCGAAGTATTGCTGTACTGCAAATAATATTTTACAAAATTTGAATATTCAGTTATTTATATATACAACATTTTGATTTTTGAAATGGATTTTGAAATTTTTTTTTTCAAAACAAATTATTGTAATTACCTTTTGATAATCCCTACGCTTTCTTTGATTTATCTGCTCTTTTACACACAGCTTTGTCGTAAAATTCTCATCCTATTTGTTCTAAACAATTGTCACAATGGTAAGGTAATTCCAACCTTTACTTTTTTTGTTTAATTTTTACCGACAAATATTTGAAGACTTTCTTCTTCCCCTTATGATTCGACGCAAGCCAAGACAAAACATGTTTTTTCAATCATCTTATTATAGCTTTATTTTGTGGAGTTCCACAGGCTACAATTCCACCAGTCAAACCCTAGTAAGCAATGAACGGATTGGTTAATTGGGACTGGATGGACAAAAAAATTAACTAATGGTTTGAGGTAGAGCTGGATAAAAAAAATGGTTTCTTTACATACTTGAAAAAGTTTTACAAATAGTTTTCGTATATAAATTTTAAAAATAATGTTAAATTTAAGCACATTTTTTTTCTATAAAATTACAGTAGCCCCAACTAACACTGGATTACACACTATATTCTTCCTCTTTTATGAATACCGGATAATATTTTATTTTATTCCGTACTTTTTGGATATAAATTCAACACACATGTTTTTTCATCATTCTTATTCAAATGCTTGCTTTCTTATAGGCTTTTTGCTACTCCAAGGTCATCATGATGACAACGTAGACGAATATCCGTGTGAAATTGCCAACAAGGTGGAGGAGCAAAATGTGGAGTTGAATTGCACAAATTTGCTTAAAATTTTTAGTTAAAGTTTTTCCTTGATAAAGTTGTGAAAGAAAATTCGGAATGCAATTGCTGTCTTTACAACACTAAATTGCTAAATATCGAAAACAATTATAATTCGGAAAAGGAGAATCACAAGGAAACCAGAGTTGAGCTTGCTAAATCCTACTGTTCCTGTAGTTTCTGCTTAGCTAGAATGTTTGCAGGAGTAAGATAGTAGTAGTAGTCAAGATGGGAGATATCCCGGTATGACTCCAGGCTTTTTTTTGAAGTTGCATAATAATGCAGATGAGAAATAATGAGTCAAAACTGGGTTGTTTCATTACATTGACCCATTGCACTTTCAATAAATTGAAATAAATATTCACACTTATATTATTTTTATACTCAAATTCATTCACATTGGATACTGACACTGGGCCTAGAAATAAGTTAAAATCAATCTCTTGATCTTTGATAACTCGTTGTATAATCGGTTTAAAGGTTAAAGGATGTTATAGTATTCTTTTTCCTTTGTTTATCTCTGCGTTTGTCAACAAGAGTTTTTCGTCTTCTTAATGTAGATGGAAGTTTAGAAAAACCCATTCCTATTGTTGGTTTAGACTGTCCCAATTTAACATGAACTCTCTGTACAGCTTCTTATCTCCAGAATGAGCCAATGTGTATCCCAATTGAGGTATTCGAATCGAAAACTTATAAACTGAATAAAATTTTGGTACTTATAATTTTTCAATTTTTGCACCACGATATAAAGTTACAACCTTGGTAAGTAGATCCGAAAATGGTTTCATCACGTTGTCTTGACATTCTAGTACATTTTTGTGAGCGGAGGTTTTTTTTATAAAAGGGAGATGGATTTATAAAATATTAAGAAAAACAAGAATGAACTAACAGTTCAACAAATATACGACTGCATTTCTGCAGGCAGGTATGTTTGGGCTATTTTTCTGGGTGTAGCAGGATTTGTAAGTAGAGTTGTAATAATAATTTGCTAATAATTATTTAATTTTTTTTGTGCGATTTTCATAAAATTAAAGATCCTGGTTTAGAATATTTTAACGAATAGCACTATTCATTTGTCAATTTGAGGCTTATCGTTCAATAGTTTTCAGATAATCCCGTATTTATGTAGAGACTTAATTCAAATTTAATACGAAGTGCTATGCTGCAATAACTGAAACCATTGAACTATACGTGTTTGTTAACTTAGATCCTGGAATATGGCTGACCGAGTTTCATGGCCTATAACTTAATTTATCAAATTTGAAATAAAACAGCAGATAAGCATTAGATCGACGAATTAACACCAGTTACTGTTTGCAAAAAAAAAAATTTGATCGCTAATCTTTTATAAAAAAATTTTGAATATATAAAACTCCATTTTACCTGTTTTAAGTTTTGATTTAATGTTGCAAGATTTTTGAAATTTTCAGATAATTAAATAAAATGGACTTCAGAAAAGCGTTTAATAAGGAAAGCATCATAGGTTACATAGACAAATTGTCATAAAAGTTCTTTTGGCTCCCATTGTGTATTGGTCCGTTAAAAGTCGCCGAAAAGGCTTAGAATATAAAAAAAACAATATTTACAAACAAACGTGTGTCATCCATCCTTAAGTTTTAACTGAAAAAAACTAACTTGTAGGTTAATTCTTTTCTGGAAATCCTGACAAATCGTGTTATTGTGATCCTTCAAATTCATCGAAAGAAGAAAGATGGCATTGACTCAGAAGGATCTCTTTCCGAAAAAAATGGCGATAAATTCAGAAACCTCTCAAGTCCGCTAATAAAAAATCTGCATCTCATCTGCAGTTGTGATTACAGAAGGACAAAGGACGTCGGACAATGGAAAAGGTCTAGCCGCACGTAATGAGAAATCGAAAATAGAGTAAATTCCAAAGTTATTGTTACGTGTGCCTTTGGCCGTTTATTTTATTATAATTACCCTTAGATTACGTATATTTAGTTTTCGTTTCCCCTGTGTGACTATTTGATTCTCAACAAAAGTTTCTTCTATTTTCAACTTCAACAATTATTTACTGTATTGTTTATTGATTTTTGTTTTAAAGAGTGCCCACAATGCTGTGTCGTCGTCTGTTCTGAATCCCTCTTCAAAGGGTACAAAAACAATCGACCGTAGCCATCCACCATAGCTCGTAAGTCAGTTCGCTTTGTTATTAATGAAAAGCAAAAGTAGTTGACCAAAAGACTAAAAAAAAGTGGAAACATTTTGTGAATTTAAAAAAGAAGGTAAATCGTCATTTTCTGCCATTTGTCCAGTATCTGAGCTACTCTCATCGCACACATTTATACACTTTCTAACTTTACGAGGAAATGGGCGCTCGTCGTCGCTAATTATTTAAGACTCGTTAGTATCAACGTCAACACAAGTAACCTTACGTTTTATTTTGTTTTTTTGAAAAAAAAAACATTTTTATTTCGTTTACCAGCCCTCTTTCTGCCTGATGGATTCAATGGACGGGAATCCATCTCCTGTGGAGTTTTTTTTATAAACGAATCGGTTTGTTTTTCATTTATGACAAAAGAAACCTTACCTTAACATGCTTTGAATGGGACGGGGCAGAAAAAAAATACCTAGGCCTTTGGACAATATTTCATTCCTTTCGTGATTTTCGCGTACGAGGGATACTTTTTTCTTAATATGTTCTTTCTAAATGAAAGACTTTCGATCGCATTTAATTTTTTTTAGTGTTCGACTTCTATTTCACTTTTTGACGGCTTGAACGAGCCTAAGGTATCCTCTTTATAACAACCCCAATCCATGAACTCTGTATTTAGCTGTAGCCATTCCACCAGATATTTGTGAAAAATGTGATTTAAAAAAATTGGCAATATCGCCTACTCACGCCTAGCACCTACAGCTACTACTATTAGAATTATTTTATACGCGGGTTGAAAGTCCTGAGAGTAGTTGAGTAAATTTTATGAGGCAACATGAGAAATCACTCGGTCAATTGGAAATTTTTGACATTTTTTGACCGAGTAAAAGTATTTTGCATTTTCAGCGGTTCCATATTTATTGTTTAAAATACATAAATATTATGGGTGCCTTTAGTTATTAAGCATAAATAATCAATTAGTTTTGTCTGTAAAAGAGAATAACTGTTTTATTGCATTTGCGTTTATTTGTAATGTGTAGAATTATATGACAAGTAGCCGTTAGATTTCTTAGTAGCTCAGCTCATTTAAATCTTGGGCCTTAGCTATCTTTCGTATTCAAATGCTATTTGGTGGTATGAATTGTAACATAAACAATGTTTGAAAGTCCTACTGTACTTGCCATCCGGACAACTGTTAACTGAACAGGTTTAATACCAAGTAAAGTTTTGGTAAGTCAACATTGATTCAATAATTGCTGTGAAATTCAAAAAGTTTCATTTAAAGTTCGTTGTGTTGTGTTTCGGTTCAAACTAATTTGAAATTTATAATGGAGTATGCATTAGAATTGGTAAGGTGTCAATAATTTCTCAAACTTGAAAAGTTATATGTAGTACTCGATTAGTTGATTTGTTGAATTGAAATAATTTTTAAATTTTCAATAATTCGTTTTTGGTTTGCTCGAAATTGTAATAAAATCTAAAATTTAAAATTTAGTAATTCAGTAGGTTTACTGCCTATTTACGTTCAATACAAGTTTTTTAAAACCTTTAGCCGGTATCGGTCACTAAAAGTTGGACCCAACTAATAGTTAAAAATACTTTTAAAATTCCAAAAAATTAGAAATTTAACAAAAAAGCACATTAATTTTTTTGTCCAGAGACGAGCCAATCCAATTATCTCCATCGGGAAACGATCGCCGTTGTGAAAAAACACGTGGAAGCTTTTAAATAAATGCACGGTTGCATGACACTCGCAGAGGAAGCATCTTATGATAATGTGTATAGAATTTTAGTAATGTTGCCATGCCATGTTGTTGGAAGCCATGGGACAATAAAAAACATGTTACAATACGCATTTACGTTAAATATAGACCTTTAATTAATACTGGGCGATGTAATTGAATCTTAATGTTGAAAAACTAATACAATAACAAAAGTACCTATATCAAGTATTACATAGCTTGCAACTTTTCTGCAAAATTTGTGGTAGAGGAATTTTTCATCCGAGTCCATAAAGTAAAGTCCATAGCTTTATTAATATTTGACCATTAAGTCAACCATGATAACGTTAAGAAGTACTGACCACATTTACTATTTATAATCAGAAAAAGCAAGAGCGGAGATTTACCCATTACTTGTACGAATCAAGGTAACTAATTCAAAACAAAATCAAAATTTCTGTTGAATTTTCAAACAAGAAGTAAGTGGTACTACGAGTACATAAGGAAACAAGTCCCATGGCCGAACTTCAAAATCAAGGTCAATGATGACCAAATCAGTCAATGGATTATCATGATCAATTATAATAAATTCATAGTTCTTCTTTTATATGCTAAGAAAGAAAATTAGAAATTCGAAGAAACTAAAGATGTATTACTTGGTCATATTTCCCTCACATCCTGTGCACTTGAGGGGTCATTTATGCATTCTGAAAAAAAATCAAAAAGACGAAAAGTGGAGTCCAAGGAGCGAAGATCTTCTGGGATATTAAAAATAAAAGAACCCAACAGACAATATTATGGAACTACTAAATCCACAAACAATCACGGAAAAGGGATAAGGAAGTATAAACTCGAAGATTAGACGAAAAAAGGAAAGAAAAAGAACGAACAAGAGAAAGAGAATCATACAAAATCATAAGACACACAAGGCTAAAAAATATAAAGTGTAAGGTCGGAAAATAAGCAGGGGAGAAACACGATAAATAACAAACATGAAAAATTAAAAGCATTGGTACATAGTACACAACAAATCAGAGACTAAGTTTTAAATATAGCTAAAAAGAATAAGCTACAAAAAATAAGTCTAACAGCTATACCAAATCTTAAATATGAGAATGTACAACGTACAAGATATTCATATATTACAGTTTCGCGTCCCGCAATCACTTACATTAGATCTTTCTTGTCTAACAATTTTAGGGATTCTTACTCATGGAGTAAATAAATGGATTACATGATCTAATTTTTACCGAGTTCCAGTCCCAAATTCCTCATTTACTACTTTTTTTTAATAGTTACTCATTAAATAACTTATACTGTTGAGGATTCCTAACATTTTGTACCCATTTACTAAAATTTTCGCTCGAGTTAGCCGACTACTCGAGTAAGTATACACATTCCTGCCTACACCTATCAGTACCAGGTCCAACTCTATCTCGTAGAGAGAAAACGAGTTACTCGTGAACTCGTAAGAAAGCATTTCCGATCTCTTACGATTCGGTTCTGATTCCGATTCCGGCTTTTGTGGTAATACAGTTTCAAGAAATTGTTTATGAACCCTTAGTATCCACAAACTTCTCATTAACTTCAGTGGTTGTCAAGAATTATCCGTGTTATGGCTAGAGTCCAAAAAAAAGGAATTTTTAATATACTTAATATCTGAAAAATCTAATGAGCGTAAGAAAATTATCGCTGCAAGTACGGAAGACCAGATAAAAACCATAATTGAAATAGTTAATAATGCAAAAAATTACCTGATTCTAAATTTGAAGGAAATAAGTTACAAGAAAAACAACGTCTTTACCTCTATAATTCAAAACTTTTTTTGTGACTTGGAGGATTTATTAAATTTTTTCGTTATACTAAATACTCAGCATGTGCTGGTATTACTGAAATTGTACTAAACGGGTTAGTCGACAAAATTTGTGGAATACTCGAATGAATAATACTAACTGCATAGATAAACATACTTCATATAGATATTCATTTGCTTCGCCAACAAAATCGAAAATTTCTCTCTCTCCTCTGTTTCAAATAGTACCGTATTTTCCCATAAAAAAGGGGTGTTCTAGATTGATCTCATTTATAACAGTTTTTGACATTTTAAGTGTGTTGTTTATCAATCTGCATAGGAAGTTTTTGGCAGTACCTTCTTTTGCACTTGTGACGGATAACTTCAGCGATGGTAACTCAAAGACTATTGACTATCGAGACACCACTAGTTACTTTGTAAACCAAAACTAAATACAAATGAGCCAGAAACAAGCCTTTCGTTTTTGTTGTGAAAAGAACGCCAAAAAAATCATAACTTTATTTATTATTATCACAAAATGGTATTGTTATGTTTTAATTAAATTTTGCCATCTCGGCCTTAGTAAAAGCTTGTTTACGGTATACGATTAAGCAGACAAACATAATTGGTAACTGAACTTCCTTACAGAAGTTTTTGACCTTTTAAATGACAGTTTATAGGTTTCGAAAATTCAAGGATAATTACTGTGCTTTAAATTAAAGTGAGTCCTAGCTCAAGTCAAGTGAGTCAATTCTAGAGATTGATAAAGTCCCAGATATACGCTTTAAGCTGGATAAGCCAATTTCAATTGGCGTTTCGGTATTGGAACGATCTTGTAACGCCATATACGAGTTCTAATATGAACATATGAAGACTAACTACGGAGAAAGCGCTGTTCAGACACGGACTAAGCCGCATGTTCTGTTGCATGTGATGATTTTTATGAAGATATGAAAGCGAATTCTTCTCTGTTGAAATAGGTGACTACAGTCGTCCTCCCCAAAAATTGACGCAAATAACAAAAATATTTTGGGTAAAATGAACGACGAACCCCCTTTAAGTATAATAACTGCGTTTGCCGCAGCCAAACCAAAAATGTATGGCGTTAAACATTTCGCTAATTATCACATATTAGCATAATCAATTCAAATAATTATAATTGTTAGTAAAACAAGCTTTCTCGGATAGTCACTATTTCGCCTGTAGTCACTAATTACCACAGATATGAACCACTACTGACATCTATCATCATCATTTAGAACATACAACACAAAATTATGAGTATTATATTAGAAAAAAATGAGTATTGAGTATTTTTATAGTTGTTCTTCGTGAAAAAGGGATTTTGGTGGTGGTGGCTGGGATTATTGGTTTGAGAGAGTGAATAGTAGTAGTTAAGAGTGTGCTGTGTATAGGGGAGCCATTTTTTTAAAACTTATTTTCACAATTAAATTTTTGGCAGTAAACTCTCGTAATGAATTTAAACTTCAAATTTATTGGGTTAACGCAAGGATGGGGTGTGTGCCAATTAACTGGTTCAAACGGAGTGCTAAAAACAGTTAGAAACACAATGGAATTCTTTGATAAATTCGAACTTCCAGTCCGTACACACAACTCTACGTATTGTTGTGAATTGAAGTGTCGTTTTATAACTCAGTGGAAGAGAGTTATAAAACGGAAGTGGATGAGGACTTGTCTTCACAAAAATTACGGTTTGCGTGAGCGAATCGTTACGAAATGGTTTAATACGCATGGCAATTTAGTTGACCACCATAACCATGATCCCAAACTATTCCACGAATGCAGACTTTGTCAAATTGACAGTGAAATCGGTTGAAACCGTCAGTGCGGTTTTATCTGATGTCTGAAATTTCAACAAAGATAACATCGGAAAAGCTTTTAAAGGAGTCGAGTGCTACTTTCAAGCGATTGAAAAAGGAACAACGGAAAAAGGAACCCAAAAAACGTGCTGTTAGGCGGCCATCAACTTTAAGTTCTCTTTAAATTATTATAAAATTACAAATACAATATAATATTACAAAACCTACAGAAGGCGATATTTTCAATGTAATCGTTGTATAGCTTACTAATAATGTAATTTTTTTACTTTTAGATGACAGAAGAACAAAAGGATCTATGTTGGGAAAAGATGAAAGAGAAACCTTATGCCCATCAGCTTTTACTAAGAAAAATCAAATCAAAACTCCGTTATTTCGAATGATTCAGACGGAGACAACGCTGTGAGTAAAAATTGAAACTCAGTTTTTGTAGTTAGAATAATATGAAAGGGTGGGTGGGTTAGTTATGGGGTATTTCATCTTAACTACTAAAGGGTATTTCTTAGTAGTTAAAGCTACGAAAGTCACGAAAAATACGAAGTTAGGACACGCTGAAACCTCCTGACAAATATCAAGCGTTTATTGCTACTACTATAACCCCATGCACCCCTTCGCCAAGCATTCAAGAGGAGATTAGTAGTTTAGAAGACAGTGGGACCTGGAAAATATTCGGGCGGCCCCATCGTAAAAAGGTTATGGTACCAAAGAGGGTATACAAAATTAGGAAAAATCGTGATGGAGAGATCATGTTGTTTAAGGCCCGACTTTACTTCCGCGGGTACCGACAGCAATTTGAAGTGGATTACACATTGACACATTTACAACTAGGTACGAATCCATCACATTTATTTTAGCATACGCAGCAGCCAAAATTTGGGAAATCATGCAGTTTGACGTTAAATCTACTTTCCTAATGAAGTTTTGGAGGAAGGAAACCATATTGAACAACCCCTTGGTTTTGAAAAGGGAAATCAAGTCCAAGTTAGTCGTATCATCAAGAGCATTTACGGATTGAAACAGAGCACCCTCTGCTGGAGCTGGATTTAACCAAACAGTTTACGATAAAGACGTTACATTGAATAAAACCTTTTTCAAATAAAACTGCAACTAAAAACAAAGACAAAGTCTTTTTTATCGTTTTCAAATATTTACGTTGTATGTTAGTTAAAGACTAGTAGGTATAATTATGCACCTTTCTTTTAATATGTAAAGAAGATATCATAGGTGATCAGCTGAGCTGGGTAAACGTAAACTCGGGGGTTGCTGAAGTAAGTTTAAATGTTGTAAATAAATTATAGGTGCATTCTTGTTTATTGTGCAAGTTTTTCCTACACGTACACAGTCATTTCATTAGCTGAGCTAGCAAAATTTTAAATATCTTGTAAACAAAAAATTTTCTTGTATAGGATAAAAAGCAATGAGCTGGATTTATTTTTGCTAATGACGCATATTCTTTAATAAGAAAGATTTTATCCATCCTCGGTGTAGGGGTGGAGATCGCTTCCCGGAGAAAGATGGGCAAAAGTAGAATGGCATAAGGTTGTATCATTAATGAATTACAGGAATACTGTTACTCCTCTTGACTTGCTTTGCACTTCTAATCCAATTACATTTTTAAAATTGGTTAAACGTTTTTTTTCATTCTGGTTTGCCAACAATTAAAACTAAAATGTTCAAAACGAGAATCTGGTATTTTTAAATCATTAGTCATAAGCCGATCCCAAGAACTCCTGAAAGAGACACAAATGTAGCATTTGTAAAATAATCTTTGTTATCCAAAAACACGGCTACTGTATCAAGCGTTGCAACCCGTAAACAATGATAAGAATATGCCATATTCAAGTTTAAGGGAAAAAATATATATTTAGGTATATTTTCCTAAAATATTTCCAATCCTAAAAATATTCGCTAGCTTCTGGCACAGGGGTTAAACCATTAATTGTTGGGGCAATGGCATCGCTAAATATACAAAAAATTATGAAAAGTTTATCAGAATTTACAATGCCCTCACTTTCTGTCTTCAACAGACAAATAAAACTTTACTTGCAAATAAAAGTGTTTTTAATCTTATCCTAGCGTTATTACATACATAAACTACATTTTGTTCTACATATGACCCACGGTCTTGACTTAAAGTCTGTTTAAGAAATTCGCAGTCATCATATTTTGCCTGTGGATAAATAAAAAATTTTTCCACATGATTGCCACAACTGTAAATCTACACGAGGAAAAGTTGCAAGGTTTTTCTCTTCGGAATACATAGGTATACTTGTTACGAAATGAATTTGGACGAGATCCCCTGACCACAATACGGCATCTATATTTCCCAACGGCTGGGTATTATTAAGAGCTATTCGAAGAACATTGTTGATATAATTTAGCATTTTACAAGAAACTAGCGATATTTCGTCAATTATTAATAGTGAAAATATTTTTCAACGACTAGTCAGTTTATTTGAGGGCTTTAACTGTCAAGCTTATTAATCACCCACTTTACTTTTACTTTTTTAAATACGCTATGCTAAAAAGATAGTGAATTGTCATGCATCACACTTGTCACACATTGTCAAATGCGGTTGCTAGGCATTTTCGCTGTAGAAATCATATATTTTCTGAATGACAAGTGTGTTATTTGCAAAAAAAATGTAAGCAAAGTGACTTCCTAAAACCGAGGTTAAAAGAAAACCTGTACTACCAGTTCCGGATAAACACGAGCTTTACGAATAAGTGTTTTTAAATGTTCTATGCCAATACAATTAGTTGGTCGGAGTTTAGTTTTTTATTAATGTCTTCACTTAGCTTATTTAAATTTAAGGATTTTTTTTCTCAATAATTTTTTCTAATTCTTTAATTGAATACCTGTTGAAAATTTTTGCTAGAGCCATGCTGCATCGATTGAACTTGTCTTCTTCTATAGACTATAGATAGATAGATAGATAGATTGCCTGATACTTGCTACCCATGTTAAGTTTTTAATAGTAATGAAATCCGCCGTCAATTTGGGCCATATATATAGCTCCAGTAAAGTGTCAACAAGGAATTTTTCTCTTTAGTGTTCCTATGTTTTCATTGCCATAAGAAAACTAAAGTACCAACTTTTTTTCCGTTTTCTCAATTTCGATTCAACCTAATTATCTTAAAATGAAGAAAAAATTTGGAAATATACTTGAACGATGTAAAATTGCCTTGTAATTAGAAATACAGGTTTTAATTACAATTAATTGCAAAATGACTTACCTAACTACCACAGATTATAACTCATTTAGCAAAAAAATAACCATTAGATCATTTATGGAGCAGTTAAATTACTTGTATTTTTGCCTTGTTTTGCAGTACAATAGACAGCGCTGCAACTTTTTTGGGTTTTTAACGCGGTAACGCAGTTTTTTTTTTTTGATGAGGAGGATGTAAAACACTAAAATCGTATAACTAAACCGTTAGTCTCGAGTTATTACTAAGAAGAAGAGCTAAGACTGGGTTACTCTCAATACTAAGAGTACAAGATCTCGCCGCAAGTCCAACATATCACCCTCTAAGCATTCATTTCTTGACCGAAACACTTCAAAAGTAAGATGGTCAATTGGTGTTGGAGCAGCAATTGTAAATTTTTCAAACACTACTTCTGAATCGTCGTCGCCGCCTGTTTAATTATTAAAAATAGTTCTAAGAGCAGATCAATGAAATCTGAAACAAGTCAGCTTTAACCTCCGCCACTACTTCAGAAAATAAAACCAACCCGAATAACTTTATTCGGTGTTACAAAATAAAATGGCGGAATAGAGTAGAAGGTTTATTCGCAGGAATTATGCATTCTTATAAATTACAGCAGAATAAACCTAATTGGGAAACATTGATCCTCAAAGTTGCCAAAAAGGATGTGAACCTGGTTCAAAGACTCAGACTCAGCTCAAAGACAAAGAAAAACTCCAATAGTTAATTTTTATTAATAGCTTAAAATTGAGAATGCATTTTCATGGCTTTAGCTGGAGTTACAGCACATTTACTCTTAATTGGGACAGTATAAATTTATTGTATTTTTCCATTTAACAAAATCTAATCCTTTTACATAGAAATAATGTAATAATTAATATTTAACCTAGGCATAATGAATCCAAGCCTGCCAAAACTTCCGAACATGATGACTCTAAGGTAGTGCTTTGTAAGCATTCACGCGCTCCATTGTGGGTGCACCATATGAAGTTTAGAAGTCCACACGAGAAATATACACATATGAATATAAACTATTCCCGGTTGAACCTACACTCAATCGTACAAAAACTCAACTATTTCCCTCATGGAGCTAGTAGGTATAAAGCTTTAAGAAGCTCTGGCTGTCTTGTGGCAGGACAGTGGTTCTCGTTTCAATCTCACTCAATTTTCAATTTCCCTATCAATTTTCAGTCTCATATCAGTTTGCTCCATCCATATTTTACATGCACCCTATCAACTTTAATCTCAACAACCTAAAAGATAAAGATGATTGACATCATTTTCAAGCTTTTCTTAACTCTTTAAATATAAATATAAATGATTTTAATAACGACTGTCTTTCAATTAGCAATTTCTATGGCCCTAAAAACAAAGTTAAAAAATAGTTTTAGTTCATTATTTATTTTTTTCATAAATTTTAATCAAATGCATACATAACAGTTCAAATGATACAGGTTTGCATTTTAAAAGACAATACTCGTGATATAGGAAGCTTACGAAAGGTCGAAGGGGTGTACGAAAGCATAATTGACAATTGTTTGTAACTGAAGTATACAATGGTCGTTGTGTCATTTGTAGTATATCAACTTTGAAAATAAAAAACTCAAGTCTCAGCTTACTCATTACTCTGCTTTTCCAGTGACTCGGCAGCGGTCAACTGTGTGTATGAATATTCGATTTAAATTACAATACAAATACAGATTATATATTAGTATAAGATAAGAAAACAAATGGCACAACTCAAGAAATAGTACATTTTGATCTATTGATGACTTTTATTATTTTAAAAGAAATTATAATATTTTGCATAATCGGTAATAGTCGAATCCGTTAATATTTGTTGACTAACTGAATGAATTTGCATTTTGCATTTCTTTCTTTAATCTCAATTGAAAACACATAATAATATGATAAGACAAGTTATACAATACATCAACCCTCATTTGACTATCTGTTAGTTAATCCATGCTTGTGGCAGTGACAGTGAACACATAATAATATATGTTAAAAGTCTCATTTTGACCTTCAACGATAAAAGACTCAGTTGAACTTTAAAGACGGATGAGTTGACAGTAGATAGGGAGTATATTTAGCTAACATAGTCCACAGAGAGTATTAATTAAAATTATTTTAATAAGTGCACAGATATTTAGTGAGTGAAATTTTTTTGCAATAATGTCTAAGCAAATTTTTAGAAATGTGACAAGTAAAGTGCAATAATAGAAAAATTACCTCGAAGCTGACAAATAAATTTGTTACGTCAGAAGGCACACAAAATCAACATTAGCCCATCATCTATATCAAAACAATCGGAAAAAACAATTCAAGGCACATTACATGATTAATCTAACGACAGAGTTGAAGAGGGCGAAACAGATCAGATGATATTGTATATTGTCCAATTTCATTATAATTGTATATTTATACAATTATTGTTCCATTCAACTAATATTCAGACATAGACCACCTGTCCCCCCTGTCATCACCGCGGCTCCGAATGTTCAGTTATTCAGTAACAGTAACAGTAACTGTAAGTCTCTTTAATTTATTTGAAATCGGGAATTTTGAAACACAATTACCTTCCGTGGTTAGTCCGACTATATTTTTTTCGCCAACTCAGGCATGTCAAGATTGTGAGTTTTGTAATCGGAAAATGCTTTGATAATAATTTGCCCATTGTTGTCCCCCACCGGTACCATTTTGTAGTAATAAGCGATTGGTCTATCGTTTTCCAAGCTTTCTATTAGGAGTACCAACTTGTAAAATCATACATCTGAAAGATTAATTTGGGAACCCTTTTCGACCCTTTCTGATTGCAACAAGAGACCATATTACACTAAAATAAATATGCATTCGTTGAAATCATTTGAATTTTTGATTGTTTTGATTTTCCGAAATTGTATGTATAGATATGTAAATTAAATTACGCTACCTTATGGAATCAGAAGACCGAGTTGAACTTACGGGAAGTTACCATTGCAGCAAAATCCGCAATCACTACCACCGTCTTTAAGGAGAACAGCATTGCATCAAAGTCCTTAGTGTAATCTTATTCCTTAGAAATTGTGACATAGACAGATCTTAAATTGAATTTATACCGGTCTTTAGACCGGTAGATCTTTAAAAAAAAGGTAACACTTTATCTATTTCAACAGACAATCTAGGGGAGTACTATCGACATCCAATTGCTGAATGTAATTTTACCTCATCTCAAATAATCGTTAAACTATCTATTCCTATTAAAAAACACACAAATATCATTACATGAAATTAAATTCACTCCATTTAAATGGAATACCTCAACCTGCTACATTTAAATTGAACAAACCTTGAATTGAATTGCGTGACTCTTATCTTCTACCGACGAATCTGCATCAGTGCCAGATATCGTACGGTATGTGCTTCCTCTCTCTGTTTCAGTCCGACTTAAATCGTGGTCCAGCTTGCCAACAGAAACGTCAGGGGGTTTTTTTAATGATCACGTAAAATATTTCATAACTTTCTGTTGTCCAAATTTTAGTTTACTATTATATTCTTATGACTTGTGACAATATTCCTGTAGAATAATGTACAATATGGTTCACACATCAAAACGTTCATCAACACAAAACAAAAAGAAGTATAGTCCGTCGAAATGGAGTATGCAATAATTGCGTAGCAGATGTAACAACCATTATATTTTATGACAATTTCAGGAAACGATATCTTAACCCTTTTGATGCTGTTAAAATTTTTTGGAACGCAGCAGAAACGATTGATTAATAATATGCTTCAAATGTACCAGACATTTCTATTTTCAAAAATCAAAACCACCCTTGGAATTTAAATAATTTAAACAAACCACTGACAACTATGTTTAATTGGGATAAATTGGGAGGAGAGGGCTTAATTTCTTCCATGATATACGTCAGCACTCCATTATCGGCTTTCGTTGGTAATTAAAAAAAATTAATACAAAATCCTTACCTTACATTTGCAGTAATGATCTATTGCAACATCGTAGCAGTAGAATTCACGGTGCAGGTCTTTATTTTCGACAATTTTTTTGCCTTTTGTGTTAGCTCTTTAGACTGACAAATGTCAGGATTATTCACATGGTCCTCCAAATAACGCGAGATTATTTTGTGAATGTGACCTTTTAAAATGTCTGAATTGACTGGTAATTAGTTTATATTAAATGAAGATCTAGGTTGTAGAAGGGCAGTTTGTTTCTTTTTGGGGAAGTAAATGATTAAAATGGCGACCATGACCAGTTTCGACCCACAGCCAAGCTGTGCATGTTCATCCTTTCCGTTCGTACGGAACTCGTCGACTAGATGATTATTGGAGAAATTCCGTCAAATAAAATTTCAGCATTTTGTGTTTTATTTAGAAAGGCTTTAGTGTAAAAATGGGCCGTGGCCGAGCCTTTCCCCTCATTGTTTCAATAGCCTGCAAAGGGTCAGGAAGAAAACGTCCACCAAGTTCGAGGTGTAAATGATCCACATCAGGTCGCTTTCCAATATATTTTTTTGTAGATAGTATCTACACACCCTACAGCGGTATTTCCTCTGCCGAACGAGTCTCCCGGTCTTACGAACTTCTTAAAATAAATAAAAAGATAAGAAAAAAATCGAAAATTTGTCTATTGAAAAAACGAATAAAAGTTTTTTGCGTTGTAAAACCATCCGTTTTTTGGTTTAGATAAAATGGAAGGGGTACATCTGATAGTCGCATCTGCTCTCGAAATTATTGAGCTTCTCTGGAGGTTGCAGTTGTAGAATGGTTAGGGGTCTTTAATCCTCTGACAACTGCTAGGTATTTTGATCTCAATTAAAAAATATCTTCCGCTCTTCCAACGAAATTTGAGTAGTCGATATCTTTGACACCCGCGTCCATTTAACTAAGAATAGTGGACCCGGTGTGCATAAACGAAGATTTTAGGCCACGATTCATTTCCGATTTTTCGAAGTACTTAGCCACAGAGTAAGCTCAACTAAAATCGGCCACGAATTGATTCAATAAGAAATACTCTGATTGTATTTTCCTGAATAAATTTAAATAAGAACCAAATTGTCATAGATTATTCTTCTATTCCAAAGTTCTTTTTGGCTTTAAGGCGGACATAGAAGCTACAGGATTTTTCTTATTCTCATTATTACTTCATGACCAAATGCCTAGCAGAATTAGTTAACTCACCATGAGAGATTTCCAACACAAAAGATCTCTTCATCTCCTAATATCAAGTGACCAAGAGCATTTATGCTGATGACTTAATGCAGTTGGGATAAATTATTTCTTTTATTTTGAAGGAGTGTGCAAGCAGATCTTCATAGTAACATTTAGAAGAATTCGTAATGGAACTGGTTCAAAAATCATGAGATTTTGAAAACTTCCAGAGATGCACATCTCTACGGGTGTGTCCGGAAACGCTTACGTAACTTCTTTTAGTCGTCATGCTGCGTTCTCTCCAGCCTGGCGCCTGCTATTTTCTTCGAGGAGCCTAGCTGTGTCCGCATCGGCCTCCTGCCTGGCCGCTTCTTCTTCAAGGCGTCTAGCTGCGTCCGCCAGGCCTGGCGCATGCTGGTCACAACTTTACCTGTTTCTGGGTTGTGTTGAATGTCCGAAGCAAATATAGTGTAGAATTCCATACTATATACAGAGAAAAAAGTCAAAATGTCTCACAAATGGATTATCAAAAATTTAACCTTTATAGGTTTTTGTCAAGACTAATTCATATTCACCCGTGAGCGGGTCTGCCATTGAATAAATCACGTCTGTACTTTCGGTGTGTACATTGATGCTAATGTGGCAGCATCTACAAAATACGTAACCTTTAAACACGAAGTATATCATTTTTACAGTTTCAAAATTCCCATTTCAACATTACATCATAAAAAATGTAAATATGGCAGAGTTTTATTTAGAAAGCCGAAAAAAATTTTTTTTTATAATTTATTCACGAAACTCACCGTGTTACCCAAAGATAAGGTAAAAAAATAAAAAGTGTTGAATGCACAAACCACAGGTAGATACTTCTTTTAATCAATCAATGTCATCCCGAAGTTCTGTGAACTGCTTACACCAAGTAATGAAGCATTTCCGATGTAATAGATGACGGCATTGTATCTTCTTACGGACACGTCTTCCATACCTGGCAAGTTCATCTTCGATTGCAGGACAACATCTGTTGTCCCCAAGTTCAAATTCTCTCAAACATATGGAGCAAACGTCTTGTATCAACACTTCTATTACAAAAGCTTTTGACAAGAATACTCAATAAGCCAGAAAAAAGGTTTTAGTAATTTAATAATGAACTAGTCAGGAAAAAAGAAAGTTAAATTAGTAGTTTATTTTTAACTTGCAAATTGTTTATCTTTATTTACATAATCGGCCGTACATATGTTGCTTTACGGTATTGAATTATCATTTCCCATCCTTTATTTTGCTAAATAATTTATTCCTAGCATTTTAATTTTCTTAACAATATGAGAACCGTACAATTAATTTTATAAACTTAGTATTGACTGACAAAAATATTGTAGAATTCACAAAACAATTCATTTATTATAAAAGTATATTCTCTGAAGCTTTTTTAAGACTTCAAATAAAAAAGGGTCGACAGTTCAGTTTTAGTTCTTATTCTGGAGAAATTAATCATGCAAGAATTACATTTTTATCTAGGTCTCATATGACAAAAACGCAAACAAATTAAAAATGTGAATTTTACCTTAAAACTAAAATTAATATCCGCTCTTGGAAATAAATAGCAGTCCAAGCAGAATAATCTCATAATCGTTATTTTATCAATGCATTTCTTATTCTACACAAAGTTGCATTGTA
>JAQGAA010000253.1:0-26367 GCA_034696425.1 Isotoma viridis
AGGTATTTTTTTGAACTCTGTAAAAAAGCCAATTCGCACTATAGGTGGGGGAGCACTATAGTCGGGGTTTTAGGGTATGATGTCCATTTTTATATTAATAACCAGTAGTGTGGGGTTTAACTTTATCAGTACAACTGGTCTTTAAATGAACCTTCAATGTTACAGAAGGGGGTGTTAGCGTTACAACTACCCCATCTTCTCTCTCTTCTCCCCAATTTAAAAATTTCCCATGCATAAATAAATTCTTCTTTTATAATTTCATTCAAGCTAACAACATTCTCTGGAGTCGAAGATCTTTACACATGAACAATCACAAACCCCATAGAGTCGTAAAATATAGTTAATGATGAATGATAATAAATAATGGAACATGTAGAATGTTCTTCAATGTCTGTAGTAAGTAAGCAACTCTCTAACATTTACTAAGAGCATATAAGGGAAACTAACAATAAATGAATGAAGCCTCATCTCACTGTATTCTATTGACTGATACACCTGTGCCATTTGCCACTACTACTACTACTGCACTGGACTAGCCAGAGAGAGTATATATTATTAGAGAAGAGATTAATTAAAGGGCGAGATGTACATGGGAAATAAAAGATAAGGACACGATTATGCTCTTGTTACTTGCAAAATTAATTGCAATATGAGGAAAAAATTCAAGGACTTGAAAAACTTACCTAAATTATTTTCTGTATTTGAGCTTTGACGTTTTAATTTTCATTTACTAATTATTACCATAGTATGCAAAAGTAGTAGAAGCAGTAGTAATAAAAAAATGTATACTAACACTCTTGATTTCACATATAAATATTCTAAGCTGTTGTTTTTAAATAGTATTTATTATAATAATAATTAGCACTAGTGTAATTCAAGTATTAGTACATAATTTTCCCCTTAATTGGAAATATTCCAAAGTTTCAATGCAATAGAAGTAAATTATAATATGTGTTTGGTACAATCAATTTATCAAAGAATAGAAGGTTGGTTATTATTTTTATTAATTGAAATAAATTAGCAGGGCTGTTTTTTCTGTATCAATCAGATTTTGGCGAAGACTAATAATTGCAAAAGAGTTTGATTTATGAGAATCCTCGAGTATCATTAGCAATATCACATCAAGCAACCAAGAGAATTTAAGCCTAATACCAAATGTCACTGGGAATAATATCATCACATTTTCCTTCTTCTTCAGCAAATCTCTCTCAGAAGTCAGAAGAGTAAAAGCCAAAGGCGAATCTAAAACCTTGAGAAAATGCTTAAAGCATCCATCCCACATCAAACAATCAGAGTTTAAAAAAAGCTAACCGAAACAAATTAGGTAGAGAATCTCCCGATTCGCCAAAAATTATATTTTAAGGCAAATTCTTTTTGCAAAGTAAAATATCCAACAATAAACTTAAGATAATGACCAACTATATTATACAGAATCTTTTTATTGCACCTACTGAAACAGAAAACTCCGTAGTATTTTATATATCCCTTCTTATCATCATCATCATCAGCCCCAAAATCATCATAATTATCTTCATAAGATTAGGGTTTAATTTCAAAACGTCGAGACGAATTATGGGTGAATTACCATTAATCATGAAATTACTAGAGGAAAAGTAATAAAATTTAAAATCCTTGCTCTCTCTGGAAACAAATTGGTTTGACGATCCCACTTCGTTTTCCAGTTTCCAGTCTTTTAGGTACTTTTGTTACCAATCCTATTCATGTCTCACACATGCCTTATCATCATCATCAATCATGATATTACCTTTACGTAATGTTTTTTTAAGATTGCGTAAAGCACCAAACAGAACTTGCATTGGCATTTGGTGCGTAATTGGTTTGTTTGTTTGGTATTTTTTAACTCGAAACTTTTACAATGCTACTACTGCTTCTTGAAATTAAAATTAGCAAGGTATGTAATTTATTATTTGTACTGGAAGATCAAAGAAACCCCCTCAACCACCCGTATATATCTCTGTCTTCTAATTTTGAATCTAAGAAATTGTAATGTTCATCTAATAACAAAAATAATTCAAACCTTTTTCATTTCAAACCAACCCATACTACCTTTATTTTATTTTTCCCATAATCAACTTACCTATTGTAAATATTCCCTTGTTTCTTTCCTTTCATAGCATGAAATCGCAATAAAGAGAATTAGAAGAATGTAACTAAAATTTAACCTTTTTTAATCACAAAGTCAGATAAATCACAGGGAATGATGATATTGTATGTATTTTTTATTTATTAAATATCAAGTTTTTCCTCCGAATATTATCAATAACATTGATAAATATTGTAAACTTGTTTCGCAACTTGCAAATAAATTTATAATAGTTGCTTCTCTATCAGATTATTTTTTACTTTAAATGCATGGGGACTGGATGGATGGATGGGTGCATGGATTACATAGGTATTATTATTATTATTATTGATTGCATCGTGTATGTGTCGTATGTATAGTGTTTTTAATATAATAATATTTGTGTTGTTAGAATAATACTGAAGAAGAAGAAGTCAAACTCTTATAGGGATTAAAGAGAAGGTTTTCAGAGTGATTTGTTAACGAACCCGAACTGCACGTTTTGTTGTTATCAATCTTCTGAAAATAAAGCCAGTTTTTAAATGGACAGACGTGTGATTTTTTTTTAATTGTAGACGTGGATTAGATTTGTGGATGAATGGGGTTCTCTCTTACGTATGTGTATACGTGTAGGCTAATTTGCATATATTATGCGTTTATTGTTATTATTATTATTATTATTATTATTATTATTTATTAAGTCAGAACTTCACCAAATACATGGGCATTTACGTTCTAACTACAATGGAATTAGTTAATATATAATCGAGCATTTAAAATAAATAGACACAGAAGGTGCCTATAAAAAGAGGAATAAACATCACAAATAGATCATAAAATATTACATATTGGTTCAGATTATTTAGACATAACTTAGACATGAGTTTTGATTTGAGCAAATTAAAAAGTTCTAAGAGTCTCTGGAATATTGGGGGATTTAAACATTTCAAGGATTAAGGTGAGAGATAATTTGTTATAGATTGTAGTTGTAGTTTTGTTTGTAGGCATCTTGATGACTGATGAGGATACGATGCGATGGATTTAATAACATCTATGCACGTGATTGTCTGTCTACGTAGATGTACATTAATAAGATATGATGATTGCTTTATTGAATGTCTTTGGGTTTTTTTTTTGTTAATTTCCTTGGGAATCAGTAAGTTTTAAGATGAAAACCCAACCCTTTTGTGATTTTGTTTAGGTAAACTAGAGAATTTGTCTGTTTAATCTACGGAAATGTACAAGGTAAGCATAGGTCACCTTGGGTATGGAAACCATATCTTAGAAATCTTAATAAACAACTTGTAGAAACAGTAATACCTATAGATTGGTGGGTGGAAAAATTAATCCAATTTTTTAATACTCAATGCTAAAGATGATTAACGTTGATTAACGTTAATTTACTTAAAAAGCTAGATTAATGCAAAAGCAAGCGTTTTAACATTTTTACTACTAGTAGCATATATTTTGAACAGAATAATTGTGAACCTACCTGTCCATGAATAGTACTGATGTAAAGGGCAAGAGAATCAGGCATAGGAAGAATCCAGTATTGATCCCACCATCGCTTGACAATAAGACTAACATAAAATCCAAGTACAAATGACATTGGAATACTTTCTATTTGCTTACTACAGTACACCTTGACTTTCTCAAAGGTTCTGGAAATCATAAATTAAAACAATAAGAATGATTTAAAAACTAATTTAGATAAAATTGAGCTAATTCCTAGAGTTGTTAGTTAAAAAAAATAGTTTTTCCATTACCTTCTTTGATCTTCAGTCATTCCCATTCTGTAAATGGCATTGATAAAAAAATAGAGAAGAAGGTAAGCAATAAGCTCCCTCCAGATCAGTTTGTACACACTTCCTTTCCATCTGAAACAAATAACAAAGAAAAAACCGTTAGAAAAATGCTCTCAAAGATTTAAGTTAAACAATCGGCCTTGAACCTACAACAAAGATAGAAAGATGCATCTTGACATTTAAATTGAGTATTGTGCAGGTGGGTTGACACTCTGTAAGAAACCAGGTGCAAGCAGCAAAGGCTGACCTACATTTAACACCATTACCTTTTCAAGGTCAAATTTCTTAATCCCTTGTGCTTTATAATAAAGTTGCAATTTGTTTCATCGTGATCATTTGATCATGAGAGTGGATATGTTTAAAACGCCATACAACTTCACGATACTCATAAGTCTTATAAAGACTTGTCATGAATTTACAGATGCAGATGTTATAAATTTCAACTTTCATTTTTCTTACAATCCGCGGCTTAATAATAAAAGTAGATTAATTAATTTTTTTAAACCTCCTAATTTTCAATTACATGTACTGTACTCGTGTATTTCTTAATTAGTGGTAAGTTAAAAGTATTTTCGATCAAACTTTCCCCCATCATCAGAGACAAAAGGAGGATTAGACTTGATTTATGCATGTATAATTTATGATAAATCTTAATACCTAAAATCAGCTTACTTTTACTATGAGATGTTAAGAAGAAGCCGTTGTAGTTGAATTGTCAAAATATTTTCAAACAAAGCTACCTACATGATCATTATTATCTTTTTAAACTCATCATACAATACCTAGCATTCCAGAGTATAATTCCTTAGAACTTGAGAGTAATTAATTATATAGGTAAACGTTTAAAAAATATGTATAAAGCCCTTTCTAGGTCAAGGTGATGCATCTTAAAAAATTTACCTCTAGAGGAACTCTAAGATAGCAGTAATTTTTCTTGTTAACTAAAAATGTAAATATTTACTTTCCATGAGTCACTCTAAAAGCAAACACTGAATATAGAAAATACAACAGATCTTTTAGCACCACTTAATAAGTAATTTCGCAAATGCATAAATATTCTATTTAGTATTTCTTTATTGAGCATTTATCTATCTTTGTGGTAGTGGTGGTTTAATTAGTAGTAGCGGTGATAATCCTCTCATGGTAAAGGTAAAAGGTACAACGTGTATAGCAACTCTATTGACTCACATTGTTTAAATATATAATGCTCAACCGGTATTGAAATTGATTGAATATAATTTGAATAGAATAATGACAGGGAATTGATTACTTTATGAGATTAATTGATCAAGTAGTACATAAGTATTATAACTCAAAAACATTTAAATCTTCTTGTATTTTATATTGTACTTGTAGTAAACCTGCTGTATTGTAAATTCAAATTACTGTTTTATTGAAGCAGTTGTGTTTTTTTTTTTTTACAGGTATTTTTTAATCAGTGGTGAATTCTATAAGGCTGTTTTGTATCTTTTTGGGGATAACGGGGAGATGCTTAAGACGCTTAAAGAGGATTATAAAAGTAGCATGGTCAAAAGATCAATTTGTTTAATCCAAGATTCTATCAATGATTCTTGTCTTTGTCTTATAAATGTTTTCATGTGGTATGACGATGAGAGTATTTCAGTGTTGGTTTAGTTGTAAAGATAAGACCGACTTGTTTTCTTCTCAATTTTTTTAGTGAGATTTTAAATTCTTAGGATACCTATTAAATTTATTGCCTTTGTAAGAATTCTATCTTTCGTATTGTCCTCTGCTCTGAGAGTATAAATTTTATTGTGTTTGTACTTTCATATATATTTACATGTGTTTTTCTCTAACTACAAGAAACGGCATTGCTTGAAAATGATATTGTAATAAACAATAGTGACAATAGTAATTTAAGGCATTGTTTATCAAGTGAAGTAAAATACACTTGAAGTTGGCTAAATATGGGCGAATGGCCATTGATTGAAAGAGCCCTTAGACCAAATTAACCAAAATTGAAATGACTTTCCTTAGCCTTAGAGAGCTTTACTATGTTGTCACCTGCCCTAAGCTCTACCCAAATCATTAGGATTATTAAATAATCGAAAAACTCTACGGGTAAACTCCTACACATGATGAATGAATGCACCATATATTATCATCTATCTCTTACTAATTTTCTACTTCATTCTTAAGCATCAAAATACTTTATTGAAATAAGAGTAGTAAAAGTAATTAATATATTGACCAAGTTGATTGTGATTACGAGTAGGTAATTAAAATGATGTTGAATTTATCTGCTGTATCCTACTCTTTCCTATTGAATCCATATACACATTTCTACATGTGTACATAGTACATACACATCATTAATTAAAATGATTTGAAAATGCCTTAAATTGTTGTAGAATTTTTCTTATTTCATCTGACCAAGCTACAACAAACGAGGAAGAAAGTTTTCCAATAAAAGTAACCACTTACATTACACACATCTCTTGCTCAATACACGGTTAACGACGATAAACCATTTTAAAAACAGAACTCATTAAAAAGAATCATTTATGCTTTATTATAACATGTAACATTTACAACTTTGATTTACTTCTTCTTCGGAGACTTTGCGGAAATAAATAAGTGCATGCACATGGTGGTGGCGGTGCATGCATTTGCATATAAAATATCTATAATATCATGACAGCTGGGATTGATTTAATTGTAATTTTAAATGCAACAAAATGAAAACTCTAGACTCCTTGTTTGTTTTAATTGTTCAATTTGGTATAGCCAAACAGTTTGATGATGATAATGCATTCTAATGGGCGATGATGATGATGATAATAATGTTCATGGTGGCAGTGGCAGTTTAGTAGTCAAAATATTTTAGTTTTTTTAGCCTACACAAAATCATTCCATTCGGGTCACCATGACTGGCGCCACGAAGTGTAATAATAATTGCATTGCAATTCAATATTATTATATAGGATTGAGACAAGGATTGTGAATCGCTTACATTATTAAAAGTTAACTAGGTATGATGATGATGGCTTTGGCTATATTATGAACCTAATTTGCATTATTTTTATTTCTTTAGTATTTGAGTTCATGTATAACGTATGCAAAAGTGTAAATGGTATAATAAATAGTACAAGAACTATGGGTGTAATATGTAACTATGTGGAACGAGAATAAGGCATGAATCCCATTGTTTCAGCCCGCTTTAGCAATTCAATAAAAATAAATAATAATAATAATAATAATCGTAATAATAATGCCATCGGTTGATTGTTGCATATTAACTACTCCTGATGCTGAAGCAATTAACAAAGGGAATAAATAATAATAATACTATAAATGTATCACTATCAATTTATAATTTCTTGTAGAAGATTTGAATGAACTAGTTTTGTATTTAGATCGTTCTAGCATAAATATATGTATATTTATTGCAGGTTGAGAAAAACTATAAAAAATAATAAATATCATGCTGGCAGTGGGTGCTTGTTGTTCCTGGGGTATAATTTATAGTCAGAGGGGTACAATTTATAATATTAGCATTGACTTTTTAGCCCATTTGTGTAATTGTATTGAATTGCTATTACATTGTTGAATATTCTGCACGTTGTTGCTTTCGGTTTTTCTTGATTCAATCCAAGGATTTTTTAGTTATTGGCAATGTGCTCAAAACACTAAAAACTTGAAAGTAGTAGTAGTAGTAGTAGTTGATGCTAATATATAGGTTTGGTATGTATCGTCATGTAATAAAATACAAATTTTAAGCAGAGATGAGACACTTTAACTCTTATTATCTCCTTGAGTAGTTTATATTATAAAATAATCTCTCTAAAGATTGTGGATTCTTTTAATCGAAAAACTAGAATTGTGTATCCTGATTAGTTCGAGATAATCTTATAATTTCATTCATTTCATTGGAGATATTATGCATTATTATTTAGTTTTTTGATTACATCAAAGTAACTACAAAGTAACAAGTTGGAAAGAAAAGGCCAATGGCCTGTAAAAAACAATTTCAAATTGAGAGATATATTTTAGAAGAGAGATAGATGGATGATACGACAATGAGAGATGGGATGAGAGACGATGGATGTGAACAAGAATTTGATACAGTTGAGAGTGTTGTTAGAATATTATACAGTGTACAGTGTGTAACAATTTAGGGAGAGACGGAGTGATCAGAACACTAGCTATTATGAAATTTAATTATACTATTTGGCTTTTTATATAAAGAGCCGAGTGTAAATTATGGGTGGGGATTGTTATTAGATGAGTATTTTTTAATTAGGATTATTTGAAGGTCAGCCAGGGGTCGTGTTCCCGGACTTTCAGTTGACCTGTTTTTTTTAGGTGAAGCATTATTATTGATTTTAATTCAGGGATTTTCATGAACTTAATTTCATAGCTTTTTTAAGATTTTGTTGGAATTTGAAAATGTAATTAAAATCCAACGGTTTTTATTTGTAGTAATCTCGATTTTCGAGTTATCATATCCATCCTTGGAGTTTTTTTAAATAATATATTGTTAATTTTACACGAGGTGATTGAATATGTGATGCTTGTAAGAATAAATTATGTATTTATAATATGTAAGTCTAATCTCACTAAAATTATCTCTTATGAAAAAGCCTTTTGTTCCTACTATCCTCAGAATTGAGCTATAGGCTGAATGATTATTTGCTGTATTTTAATCTGAAGGAAATCGGGTTGCATCTCATATAAATGCTTTTATTTGAGAACGAAGACTTTTAAATTTTTAAATGCCTCGTGGTGGTAGTTGTCATAGTTGGCTATGTGTTGGTTGGATTAAAAAATCCACTTCCGAGATAGTGTTACTATTGCAAAGTGTTCGTGATGTTACGATATGAAATCAAACCTAGTCAATAACACCAACACTGGCTGCCACACTATACGTACCTATTATTTCTCATCAACAAAAGTATTCAGCCCAGCAACCGGATCACTTCCTTCAAAGCTTTGATTAAAATTTTAAATGACCGTCATCATCATCACATCACAATCTAGCTGCTGTGGTAATACTAGTGGCAGTGGCAACAGGAGCAGGTTAAGTGATGTGGATAATGATAAACATCAACATTCATGAACCACAAATACGAATCGGGATACACAAACACCTTCCTACTTTGATACTTGATCAATATAAACCAATAGTAATATTAATGAAAATGATAATACCATTCATGCATTTAATTTCATTGCTGTTTCTGTATGCAAATACAGTAGCAAAAACCAAATGGAACAACAATATATGTATACAATTTTTATACCACAAGTCAAAACAAACAAACGTAGCCCGGTTTTAAGTATATTGTTCACTTCCTATACTATAAGTATTATTACATACGATTCTTTACTTCCGGCATGGAATACATGCGTTTCAAAAACTCAATTAATGTTAAACGTATTATAGACTTAAAAGTGAATCCGACACTTAAAATGAGCTAAATTGAATCCTGAAATTCCTTTTCATGCAAAAGGCAAAAAAAATGAAATATCCTAAAGCGAAAAGTGCACTAAAATCGACACTTGACATCACCACAAACTAAAAACCATCAGTGGTAGTAGCAAGCATCTACCAAAGATTGAATATTTGTGTGTAAAAAACACAATAAAATTATCTAACTGAAATGTAATAGGATACAAATGAATTATTCATGGAGTCGCCAGTCTACAGTCTTAAAGAATTGTTATACAACCTTGTCTTCTTAATAACTTATAAGAAACACTTCCCTGTCCATCATAAGAAAAATCAATCCAATGCATGTATTGTTATTAATAATATTATTATACACTGGATAGGTATATTACTTATATTATTATTATGTAATAAAATAGCATTATCAATAAAAAAAAGGGAAAACAGGTTTCACACCGATATACTTATCACCACATTTTATCCATTAATTAAAAAAACACTATCCAGACACCTACGTCATAATGCGTCCGGACACAAGTAATAAAAATGGGATTTAAAAAAAATTGAGATTTTTCAATTATTCAATTCACACCTTTTAAGGCATCTTTTGTAGTTGTAGGTAAAAGCTAGTTAGACACACAACTCCTCATTAGGGTTGGCTTTTACTAAACAATTGCAATATATCCCACACTTAAAAAGTCTTTAAACTTTAAAGGCAGACAAATTAACTAAAAGTAAACTATTTAAGCAAGAGACAACAATATTAACAAATGCATCGTGTCATTGGTATAGTATGACTTGCTATAGAACAGTGTCGATGCACTTAATTATAATTTTTAAAATGTCTCACTTAACTAACATGTGCAAACAATCAATAGTGTAACAAGAATCAAAAGCTTACAAAGAAAGTTTTTTCACGATATCTTTTGCATCTAATGATGAATATCTTTATTTCACTCTAACGGCTACAGTCATGTCGTCTGGTAAAAGAATAGATATTTTTAATATTTAAAAAAAAATGAATGTAGTAACCATAATAATAATAATAACGACACGTAATTCATCTACCTATTAGCATGTATTTTATAATATACTTGTCACCTGTCACTCTGCAGTGACACTGTGAATTCATTTATTTCATTCACCAAATAAATTTGTAACAGAAAGAAATATGATTTAGAAAAGTGTGTATGTGTAAGTCTATACAAGTTTGTAAAAAAAGAGTAAAATATCATATGTAATGGTAATGGTGGCCCTTTCACATTGAAATAATTCGAAAGTGCACTGATTCATTTGTTATTGCTTCGATGATTATTATTATTATAACATTATATATGCAGTTTTAACATCAAGTTGATACAGCTATAGGGATGATGATGATGATTTGAATAATGTTGTCTAATAACCCTGTCTAACCCAAGAATTTGCATTCAATAAGTAAGTAGTAGTTACTTTTACATAAATGAATTGAACTTACATTAGATCACTGCATTTATTTCATTTCTTTTATAATCAACAAGTTTGAAACAAAGGGCTCAGAGTGGAGAGAGACACATTGAGAGAGAGAGAAAACCAATTAATATTGTTTAAATGAGCATTGAATTAACTGAAATAATTACATAGAGAATCCCACATTCTCTATTGTAAGCTATATACGACTCTCTGTTGTATTTTTATTCTCAATTGTAAGAAGAGTTCAGAAATGATTTGGAAACGTGTTCGTGTCCTCTAAAAATTTACAATTAGCTTGGAGCATCATTTAATTCTGGCTTTGTATAGTAAAATAAGGCTGAATGAGATTAGAGACATTGTACAATGTGTGGTGGTAGCCTTGCCTTACTCTTTGTTTTGTTGGTAGTGTCAAGTTGTAGCCTGAGATGATGTAAAAAATTGAATGTTTTTTTTTAAATGAATTCTAGACTCTTTAGAAGCTACATGAGATCAATATAAGATGTAATCAAAGTGTAAGGAATCTGGTTCAATTTCTGAAAGTTTGTTTTCCTTATAATCAGTAGTTACTCGCTAGTCTTTGTGTGTACAGTTGGTGCTAATTGTAAAAAATGCTTTATTTTGTTTTACACTTTGCATACACATGTATAAATGTAATGAGTTCAAACTGAGTGTGATCAAATAGTTCAGTGAACTGATGACAGTAAAAGCACTGTTGAAAAGAGTAATAAGTGTCGTGTTGAATATAATGTTACTTTTGCTAACAGTCAATTATACTTTGAATTCGACCATTACGTTCAGTGGTAATTGTACTGTTGCATAGATAGAGGTAGATTGCATTTAGACGTTAGAGCTTACAATTTATGTATGATTTGTACCAATATGCGGCATAAAACGTTGTGTTTTCCTTATTTTTTGGTGAAAGTCAGTACCAAGTGAAAGAAAAATTTTACAATAAGGAATCATAAATTCCAGGAAAATCTATTAATCAGTACAGTTTTAAGGAAATGAATAACGAATACATTTAAGGAGTTTTTTACAAATTCATTTTCTATATGGGTTGGAAATTTTGTTTATAATAATGCCCAGGCTGAATGGTGATGTGGACGGAAATAACTGTAGGTATTTTTTATTAAAATAATGTAACTAATTAATTAATGAAACCTTCACCTAACAAAAGACAAACCTTATATAGTCTCTCAATTTAAATTAAATATTTTTTTAATAAACAATAAAAGTAGAATATTGTTACCTTCCAAGAATTTTCCAGAAGCAACCAAAGCTGCTTCCATTTGCAACATCTCCAGTATACGAAACGGTCATTTTGAATCAAAGATCTTGTTAAAGTCTCCGTGATTTATGTTATCACAAATTTATTACTAAAATGTCCAGAATTTCACACGTCCAAAGTCTTTCCTTTCCTTCCAAAGTCTTAAATTACTCTCACGGTCCACAATAATGGAATGCTTCTTCTTAATTTAATCAGAATACAACACTAAATATTCTTCTGCGTTAACCAACTTCACTAGGAACGATGACACCACCACTACTACCACTCACGGCAATTCGAAATCCAGTAGTGACGTCTTGTTCAACTGCAAACAAACAAAAAAGTGAATGAATATTATAATCAATTTTATTAGCCACACACTTAAGACAAGACAGACTAAAACAATCTTATGAAATATTCCAAAAGCATTTTTAATTATTAATTTGTACAAATAAAAACTAACTACTAACTGTCTGCGATGATGTTCTATTCAAAAAACCTACTAAAGTCTGCTTATTTCTATATGTTTTGTGTATGTGTTTCAAACACTCGTATTATGAATATAATGATACCCCACAAAATTATTAATGGAAATTACAATGACAGCAAATAATAACAGTTCAATATTGTATGCAAGTCTGTTAAGTGCCAAGTAGGAAATGAATTAGTTCTACTCTCAATTGTTAAACAATCGGACATAAATTATAAATTATTTCCAAAACCAAAATATAAAAGAGCTGTGCAGTTCTAATTTAAATGAAACACTTAATCGTAATAGTCAACAATGAGTTCTAGCTGGAATTATTTATATCTGACGTTTTCAAACTTATTGACGTAATACCTTCAGAAAAAAACTGGTATCAATTTGATGGTTTTATTAAAGAATAAAGTTACGAGGATGATATTTACTATTCACAAGTTTACGAATGAAACATTTCATATGGTTTTTGATACCCAGTAAATATAACAAAAAATATAGGATATAATATATTGCCAATTTAGAAACACAAAGGTTTGGTCCTTGCCTGGAGAATATTGATGTAAAAATAAGGTTTCAAAAAAAAAGTTTCAATGCTATTGAAGTTTTTGATCGTTTCACAAATAGAAAATAATTGAACAACAATTTCTTTGTTTGTTGGCTTTAAATTTGCTTTCTAATTGAAATACCACAATATGACAAAATTTGTTGATTAATTTCTAATTATTCATAAATTAAGAAATTGTATAGATTGTAACTTTTATGACCCGTGTTTAAGGGTTTTGGTAATCCTTGGTACTTTGTTTTCTGATAACAACAGTTGAATGATTTGATCCCAAAGTTAAAGTAAAAAATAAAACTGCAAAATATTCATTTATTTTTACACATTGTACTAACTTACTAACTGCAGTCGTTGTATTTCATGATTGTTTAAGATTTTTTAATTAACCCATGCTAGTTTTATTTATTCGTGGGATAGAGGAGACAAATTTTAATTTTCTTGAAGATGCATCTGATCAGAAATTCAATTAGGTTTTAATTAATTTTTGTTTTATCATGTCACCATGAGTGAGGACTACGTTCGTGAATGTATCTAATTCCAATAACTGCTTACAGTTTAGACATGGACACCGCATTATGATGATGATGATGATGATGAAAAATATCATTGTTCTATATAAAGCTTGTAGACAAAATTAATTAAAATTCCGCTGTGTACATTTTAACTAAAATCAATTATACCTACTTGTTATTAGCATACATCAATCCTTAAAAATGAGTCATGGTCATTTCCTCGAACAAAAGCATAATGGCAGTTAGCAAGTTGACGATAGGACGACAACGACGATAAGCAAATTTACCACGATAATCAAACACAAAGATTGTTAAAGTTCATCCAAATGCATTAACTCATGTCAATAAGAACATAATTTTTTTAAATCTTAAATTTTTTTTTAAAAAACGTCTAATTATATTCCCAGCCTCTAGTTCCTTGTCTCAAAATAAGTAACACACTTTAACACGCCATGCAACCTTTTTGAACTCGAGAGAATTATACAACAACATGCACTTAATGTTGGAGCCAGGTATTAAAATTGTCTGCAAAATTAGGTCTTGCTAACCTGCCTTCGATTAAAAATCTGAAATGCATTCAATTAAGACCGAAGTTTTGATTGTTCTTGTAATAATACTTGTGTGTTGTTGTAAATCAGCCCTCTTATCTACGAGTGTACAACAAAGTGCTTCTATTATATTTATATTATGAAGTCATGCAACTTTATTAATTCCAGTCTTCAAAACCCTAAACCCAACACTACAAAAACTACTACAACTATATTATTACTAAAGTCATAATTATTATATCATCCCATCACTTCAATAATAATAATAATAATAATAACAATACAGATTTGAGACTGAACATTGTAAAGATTTAAAATTGCACCCAATAGGTAAAAAAATTGCATGCAAATAATATTGCAACGTATATTTATCCTTTGTTCTGTCCATTACAAGCTATATAATACATCTTGTTATAAAATTACTAGACTTGAGGGTTTTTAAATACTGAATATATGCTTAAGCATGTTTTAAATAAAAATCAATATTTATTTTGTTTTTTTTCGAAAGGTAGGTTAATAATCGTTTGTTTTTAATTTAAAAAACTGATACGAGACCTAACTAAAAAGTATAAGGTCGAAGTAGTACCTAGTAGTAGGATTTAGTAGGAATGAAATACTTACGCATGATGCAAATTGGCATCACTCATCTTAAGAATGATCTCTCTTTAGCATAGTTAGCAGGATGTTTAAAGATGAATGAAGTTTAAACAACGGTTATCATCAGCTGTTTTCCCATTTAATATGCTAATAATCCTAGATACCTCTTTTAGTTTGAGTCATGAAAAAAGTCCAATGTCTTAAGTAGTAGTACCTACATAACAATTATCATCACAATTGCATCTCCCTTTATCAAGAAGCATCATCCTTTCTACTTGGTATTATTGACTCTCCTTGTGTTTTTATGCTATGAAGATAAGTTTTAGCATCTCTTGTTATCACTTACTTGATAAGAATAAGAATCAACAGTGTAATATAATTTAACATATTGCTCCTACTACCACACTGATAATCTGAGGTAAACTTCGTATAACAACTACTTTTCTTAGAAGATCATATTTTTAAAAATTCATAATTATTTCAAAATTAAAAAAAAATTCATTAGGTAAATGCATTGATCCACTGACTGAGTGATTGACTTGTACTTTTTGACGATTGCTTTGTTCTATTAAAAATTGATACACACACGGATATAAGATAATATTTATACAAGAGAGATTAAAGAGATTGAAGTATGTAGTAATAATAATATCTATGCAAGAAGTTCAGTCAGATAGAGAGATAAGCTCAGGCTAAGAGATGATGATAATAATTGTCTTGTTATTATTATTATTATTACGATGGTGGACTGTTGTGGGGTAGTGAGCTCTTCCATTTGCAAATCACTTTTACGTGAGGTGAATCAACAATAAGTGTGATTGATTTTTGTAAAGTTTTAATTCAAAATATGTTTGCATTCTCAAGAGTCCAAAGTGCATTCTGAAAGAACTTACAGGAGTAATCGTAATAGTAGTGTAGTAATGTAATAATGTAATTGGTTTACTAGTTGAGGATGATAACATCAATTGATAAGTAAAACTCTATGTGTATTTGACTTGTAGATCATAATGCATCAGATGGAATCGAAAGATTTGTTGGAAATGAGAAAAAATTGTTTCTTGTAAATCTTTCTGATTTTAATTAAAAAAATTACAAATTTGCATTTGCATAAATGACATGATGACATGAATCAACTGCATTTTAAATAACCTGGAGCTTAAAAAATCATGTTTTATTTCTTTATCATTTGATGCAAAAATGTATTTTACTTGCTATAAATGCTACAGTAGACTGTCACAAAGGAAAAGATTGATCGAAGTAAAATGTCTTTTAAAAAAAGTTCTTTAAAAAATGTTAATGTAAAAGTTAGTGTAAATATTGTTTGACATCAAAAACAGACTTGAGTGCATTCATTCATTCATTTGGTTACTTAACACATTAAAATTAACTCTTGAAGATTTACTACAATGTATTTTTAAGCATTTTAGTTTGTCTAGACATCTCCGTGTTTATATGAAGCCGCAAAGCATATAATTAAAAGAGATTTGTTAGTGCAATAAATAATTTAATTGATAATTTTAATACAGCGGCTTTCTTAGTAAATTTTTGATGAATTTTGGTGTCAGCAATAAAGACAAGGAATTCACAGAGTAATTTCAAAATATTGTTATGTTGAAGTAATCTAGACGATATTAAGTATCAGTTAGATTTTTTTAATTACTGATATTGCACAAATTCTTCAGATCTTTTAGATACGTCTGATACAATTTGTATGAGAAAGTAATAAACTTCAAATCAACAAAAGTCTTAACCCAATACAATTTTTGCCTCAAGAAATTCCCAGGATTCCAGAGAAATCACTAATAAATCCTGAGCCTGGACACTAAGGCTAAGAGTTTCTTATGAAAAAACTAGTTCCGTGTTGAATAATTCCAAGAATTCTCAATGAAAATTCCCATTAAACCAATTTATACTTTAGTATTTAGATTATTACTGCGATTAAAATTAAGGTTAACTTAATTAATGTGACGTTCAACCTTCTATATAAAAATACAAATTGCAGCCTCAACACTCAGCATCATAAATCCCTTGATATTACTCACTCAACAACAAGTTTCAGTAGCTAGTCTGATAATAAACAATAAAACACTAATACACAGAGAAAAATACTTTGAAAACTTTAAACAACAAAGTTAACCACAATTTTTAATAAACCTTCTTCCAAATCTGAAATTCTAAGCAGGATTACAACATACAACAAGCAACATACAAAAATACTTTTTTATGTATTTATTATCACAAACATATTTTAAAGATTCAAAAAATGCTAATAAAAACCATATTTATTGAGTCACCACCACCGTCATCAAAGGGTAACAAATAATAATTTAATAATAATAACAGGGTCACATGAAAAATTTAGATTCATAGGTATTCGTGTGTTTGCAAATTTTTTTAACAAATAAATTTAACAATACCCCGATAATACTAGTATTGCTTTCGCTATACACTCATACTCATTTCTTTACCTTCATTCTAGAGAGAAACCGAGATTACTAATAGAAACTTGAAAGTGGATGTCATAATATTTTTTATAAGTTTACAGATATAAATAATCCGAAGGTATTCAAATTACATCATAAAAACTATTCTGGCACAACAGGGGGTCCTCCTGCCTGTTTAGTCTACAGATTATTATGTTGTTACCACGATTAGCATTAGAATTATTACTGAGGAATGAGGTAGGAGCTCAGATAGTGTTTTTTTAAAATATATTTTTAAACCTGCAGCAGGTAATCGATTGACAAATTTAATTCACCAATGCCACTCGGAAAAATTTTATCGTGTAGAAGCAAAAAAGCAAAGGTATGGAAATACAGTGAACGACATGCTCATAAAAATTTAAAAATGTGAATGAGTGACATATTATGCATGCATCGTGGTTCAGGATGATGATGATTAGATAGAACTCGTGGTGACTGGTGGTGAGGCGAACAATAGGTGATTTTTAAGTGTCCATTACAATTTACAATCTTATTTGGATTTAAACTAAAATGCACTATTGTATTTATTTATGAATCATCATTAATATTATGTTCTTGTTATATGTTTATGATTGAATCTAGGTTTAGATACTGTGTGGTTATGTAATTTATGAAAGGAGTAATAATTCGGGAAGTTATTATGTGAGTAAACTAAATAGAACAAGGTTGAAGGGCATTAAATAAATTCCTTTCCAGGTTTGGGAATCCACAGGGGTTGTTTATTAATATAAGGATTTTCTATTACAACCTGTGGCCTCAACCTGATCCCTCATGGCCAAATTAGTAGGAATTTTTTGGAATTACTTTTTACCTGGACTGAATGGATGAATGAGTGGACTTTTAGGTAAATAATAGGACTGTGTAGTACCCTCGGGTTTGACTTCTACCAAGGGCATTTAAAGTTTAGGTTTTTTCCTATCTAAAAACAGCACAGTCCTTTAATTTATAAGCTTTCAACCCTACTCAATAAGAATCAATCCGTTTCCACAGGGTTTTAATACAAAATACAACACACGCTGTATAAAGCTTGTATCAAAATTGATTCTTTCATCGGATCATGATCATCCTAATCATCCAATAATCCATTATCACCTTCCCATCCCTCTTAAATGCTACCTACTGCTATATCGTCATCATCATCGCCATCAACAGATTTTTACAAAAAACCAACCTTAACTGATTTTGTGGTAAACAGGACACGGTCCATGAGATAATTCACATGAAGTAAAAATGCAAATATTTATTTACTATAGAAATAACCTATTGTGTGTCTGGACCTCTCTCTTTCTATTCTATAATACCCGTAACATGACTTCATACATTTCTTAAAATTTTGTACTAAAATATAAAAAAAACCAAAGATTTTTTACTTACACATGAATCCAAGTTATTAAAAGTAGGAGGAACCTTTTCTTGTGAATTTGCCAGCAGATTATTTGAGCAGATTAGAGATTTTTTAGGTAATAAATTTGCAATAAAAAATTACAAGTCTATTGAAATGTATTTTTTATTTAAAACAATCAACAATGCAAAGAAGATGAGATGGATCGAATTAACTGTGTAATTATTTTAGTTTTGCTCTCTTGTGTATTTTTTGGTTACTAGAATATAAATCTCAAAGTAGGAATCACGGTTGAGTTGACTTGTGGATAGACTAAATCACATCAAATAAAAGTTAACACTGGGTATTTTTAACTTTGTTTTTTTTTTAATTGTTGCATGAAATTTAAATAGTACTGGACTGTATCAAGACTTTAGTATCACAAAGGTCTAGATAAAACAATTTGGTAATTATCCTTCTTTATGAGTTGTGATTTACTGACTGTCACTTTTCTATGAAATATTGACTCTAAATACTATGTGTAAATGAAAAATTGGTTCGTTTTACTTAACAAGTTTAACTGTTAAACAAATAACTAGAAAAAAATATAAAACAAAAACAATTCCAACAATTATTTACTATCTATTCTTATAACAGTGATTAAATTTTGGAGGAAAAAACTCAGGCTTAAATGTATTTCCTTTGAATTTATCATTTAAAGTCGTGTGTTTATTTATTTAGTATTTGCATCCATGTAAAGTAATTATGAGTCAAGCTAAATTATTTGCAGTGTGTGTATAAATTGATTGCATATGACACTGAATAAAGTTAAAGTGAATTTTCAAACCATTTTTATAATTCAAAGGTTTTCTTAGCTTTGGATAATTCATGTAATTTATAGTTTAGTATCACAAAAAATTCAGGTAACCACCGTTGTTGGTGATGGTGGTACGATAAGTATTTTATACAGAATAGTAATGTGTTTTGATTGAAGGGCAGTCTCTTTAACTTGTGCAAAAAGTCAGTTGAGAAAAATGTGTCTAAAAGTTGTTTCAGTTTTGCAATTCTTTGTCAAATACTACCCTGGGTATCGTTGTGTTGGTTTTGAGAACAATAAAAACGCAACAATGCATGACACTCAAAATTCATGAATTGTTTATACCTTTTTTATATTTAAATAAGACTCAATATAGTTTTAAATATATTGAGTGTGGTTCTTCTGGTAAAGTTGGTATTATCAGGGCTGGTGCATGTGCATTTTCAGACTTAAATTATTTTATTTTTATAAAAAATGGTACTTGTGCATAGGAAAGTGCATGCATCTATTATTATTACCTATTTCAACCTTGTAGTAGTAGTTGCAGAAGTTAGTTACTTTACTACTTTATATTGTTCTTTTAACAAAGTAAATAAAATAAAGACTTTCCTGATCTGTTATTGTTGTTGTTATATTGAGATTGGTTTTTTCCCTTTTATTTTTATAATCTTAACTGACTGAATCTTAGAATCAAAGTAGTTTCTTTGATATTATTTTTATATTTGATTACTCAATATTATGTGATGAAGCTTGATATTATTAATGCTTTTCAAGTTCCTCTTTGTAAGTTGTATGGATTTATTTGGAGAGAAGTTGATCTGCATACTGTTTTTGTATTCATTTAGAGAAGTTTGGCTGAGGTAAGTAGTCAGTAGTAGTGCAGCCTGTTTAAATTATAAGGACACCAGGATGCTTATTTAGTTTTACAGAGGAATTATATTTATTGTTTTTAATGCCGGCACGAGTAAGAATAAAATATTTTTGTATTCACACACACATACAAGTTGGATTTGTTGAACAAGTTGATGATTTAAAAATGTAGGGATAACAAAAAGAGCAAAAGTTGGGTTTAAAATTTAGGTCTTTGTTGTTGTAACAACTATGATGATAATAATATTATTATTGATTTTAGTGAAATCTCATGAAAACAAGGTATGGGTAAAACTTGTCTTCACGTTTTACAATTAGTTAAGTAGCTTTTTTCTTTAAAATAAAGATTGCATACACAAACACACAAAGGTATTTTATTACTGTTCTGTTTTATAAATTGATTTGGGGCAAGATGAACTTGCTTATTTGTTTCTGGAAATTTAGTAATTAGTGGACCCTACGATTCACTAAAAAATCTCTTGATTAACATAAATTCTGTAATAGAATTTGTTTTTTTAAACTCTTTGTTGTCTCCGAAGAAATTAGGAGGACGTTTAAGGAAATATGAGACTTTAAAAAGCAGAGTTTATTAATAACAACGCTATAAATATCGCCTTTGTCTCTCGTGCACTAAAAATCTTCTAAACTTTCAATTGTGGGTATGACACATAGCGTGGAAGGTATTTCTCAGATATTTTTTTAAAAAGAGAATAAAATTGTTCTTAAAACCCTTTTAAATTTTGTCTCTCTCTCAAGAGGACAATTTTAAGGCTCTCAAAAAAGGCAGCACAGCAGTAAATTTAGTTGTTAAACTGCACCGTGTTGAAGTACGACTGGGGTTGATTTTTCTACAATACAACTAACTAACTATTCACTTGTTGTAAAAAAAAGTCACTCATTCAACTTATAGTTAGTAGTAGTTTTGGTTTTTAAGGTAGTGCCATTGCATTGCATGCATATCTCAGTGTCAGTACTAACTATTAGAGAATCTGCTACTACTGACGGTGGTGTAAAAAGCTAAAGGTATTATTGATGCGATTGTTATGTGTGGTAGATGCACACTTAAAACTCTATATAGGTACTAGCAGTGGTAATAATAATCCTGCAAAATGCAATGGTAATAATATTAATAATAAGTGAACAGGTAAGTTGGTAAGTATAAGCAGGTAAGGATTGTTGCATGCATTGAGAATCTCGAGATTGATTGCATATATGCAAAGTTTTAGCATTTTTCTCAGTGTTATTTTCTAGCCGAAAAGGATATTCATGATGAATCAGTAGTAGTAGCTATGGTAGACGGGGTTAAAAGTGTAAGATCTAATGCAATTTTTGTAATGGTAGTATGGTAGTATATATAGTAGCGTTGGTGGTGGCCTGGTGGCGATAGTGATTGTTTTATTTAATTTGAATTAATGATAGCTTATTTCTTTATGTGCCATCATCATATATAAGTAGCCATGGCCAGTACCAGTAGAAGGACTGGGATTCACGTTATTCATATTATAAAGTCATAATAGTTTCAATGCATGTAGATTTGTAGTTAAATATTTCCATTTTTGAATGGATTCAAATGATTTGCAGTATTTCTATCAATTGCAAGTTATAATATGGGTGTGTATCTTCTTGTAAGTTTTAGAGAAAGGGTTTAGGATTTGTTTGGGTTTTATTTTAAGTGAGTGTCTTTGTGTCAGGTAGGGTTTTTAGTATTTTTGGTTTTTATAAGTAATCAAAGAGTTACTTGCTTTAAAATTGTGGTTGGGGTTTTTTAGTTGATTTAGTAGTTGTGAGTTGTGGTAATTTAATTTGATAATAATAATGATGATGGTGGTGAGTTTTAGTGGTAACGTGTGAGAGTAATGGTTATAAGTAAATGTTGATATGTTTAGGTAATTTATTTTAGCCAAAAACCATAAACCAACCAACCATACCACATGTATTATTTATGAGAGATTTATGGTTGAAATTGGGGTTTGTTTAAGAATAGAGTATTATTGTAGGATGTATAATGCTATATGTAAGGTGCTAAAGGATTTGATAGAATAAGTGGGCATTTAAATTGGTAAGCAATTAATTCATTCAAGTCTGAAATTACTTTACAATTAGGACACATGCATAGTATTGAGTTTAGCTTAAGCATTGTTTAAAAAAAAGTACAAATGTCATTTGAATAAAAGTTGAGTCGGCTTACTTTTTTTTAATTGAGGAGTTCAAAGATTTGGATCTTTTACTTCAAAAGTTTAAAAACTTTTTAAAAATCAAATAATAAAGCAGTTCGCGTTTTCGTACCAGAAATTCAGATTCAGGAAAAGAATAAAAAAGAAAGGTTTGCCTCAAAATTTGGGAAAGACGCATTGGTGTGTACAATATGCTAAATGCAAGTTAGCGGCAGGAGTGACTTTCTACCTCATCTCACTGTGAACCTTCTTTGCATTGCAACTGATGATAACACATTTGAAACAAATAAAGAAATCATATGAAAAAAAAACTGGAAATGTTAGTCACTTTAAAACAAAAAAAATACATAAGTAGCTAATAATTTTGTTTTTGAAATAAAAGAAACATTATTACTGTATCTGCTATACAATTGCTACTCTCACATTACACTTAAGAAACCCCCACTGTTGTCGGACAAATTGTGATAATGCATTTAATAATTGGTTACATGTACTTGTACTGTGTAGCATGTCATATTACAATGAAATCATATGGTTCAATCATGTAAGAGAATTTTTAATGGACTTGAAATGAAAAAGGATCACTGACTGAGCTAATGGTTTGTTGTATAAATTATAACTTTATCTTTTTACCTAGAACGGACAAACTTTTTGAAGGAAATAATCTTTCTCGAATACTACTATCTGAACTAGTACCACCCCCTACTTACATGATTCGTGTTTAAAGTAATACAAAATATAGTACTATAAAGTACACGAATAACATTAAAATTTTACTCTTACATATATAAATGTATAAAGAATAGTCCACAAATTATGTAGTGGCAATCAGTTTAAATTTAGGAGATTTATCAGCGTTAAAGCGTCCTGCTGATGGACTAAAAAACGCTTTATTGAACTTATTTAGTAGTATCAGTGTTAGAAACGCTCTCCAGAGAGACAAGCAACTACTTATCTCTCGTCATGCCTCATACATAGGATTTATACCCCCACTGACAATCCAATTCCTAAAAACTTCCCCAATTGAACCTCAAAAAGACCTAAAGCGCATCAATTCAATGTCAACTGAAACACATATGTAACTACATAATTTATAGTCAATCCCTATAATGACTACATCTCATCTGACTGAAATCGGAGAAACACTACCAACCACTATCACATACATAATAATAAGTAATAAAAACATCCAACAATCATCATTATTATTGTATTTTGCCTTATTATGATGACGAAGAGTACAGCACAAAAGTTTAGAATTGCAAAAGCAAATTTGTTTTTTGCTAAAAGTTGATGACGATATAAACAGTGAAAACAAGAGGGGAAATTACATTTAAATTCATTGATTGCATGTTATATCTACTGAATGTAAAAATTTAATGTGATGATGGGCAGGAAAAGACACGAAAAACGTGAATTTACAAGTGGCTTAAGTACTTGTGGAATTTTTTTACAAGAATTTTTTCACCTGACATTCAATTAAAACTTGTATTGATTGATTCTTCTCTTTCCATTTAATTCCCACCCGGTCACCGCAGTTAATTCCCTGTTGTACTTTCAGTCTGTGTGGCTTATGGCGTATTAATTGATAGACGTTTTTTGTGTTTGTTATTATCAGGATTTTTTAGCATTTTTGGGGGGGATGTGCATGTCGAGAGTGAATGCTCTGGGTATGATCTCAGGGAGGATTTTAATGTGCATAGGAAGGGTAGTTTGTGTTGATCTCATCATAAATTTGTATTTCTTTAGTTTAAAAAAGCAATGAGGTAACATTTTTGATGCTTAATTCTCATCTGAATTCGTAGAAATTTTATTTTTTATTTAAATTGTTTCATCTTTCAGCTCAACCTCAGCCAGTTTTTGAGGAAATTTATGTAGATATCTAGCCCTTTTAGTCTGATTGGGAATAATGTAAAATTGTGTGTTAATTACTAAATCTGTTTTTTGTTGTATTAGTTGTATTATTACTAGAGTTTTAGTAAGGCACACATATGAATGCGTGAGTTGTGTTCTTGTCTTGGGCTCGAATCCTCATTGTAATTCTTTTAAAAAATTCTAAATTAGTAACTTATTCTACAAAATCAAAAGTAGGTTTGAAACAATATTATAATATTATTATTCAAGGTTAGGATTATTATAGGGAATGTGTTCCTGGAAATAAAGTAACATCTGGTTAGTGGAAAGGGTTGGAAATTGCGAATAAATAAAAATCACTTTCAGCCCTTTGCCTTTGGCATGGTTTAGATTTTTTAAATTCAGGCTTTGAGGTAATAATGGCATGGTGTATTGTATTTGTAAGACAGGTAAGAGACTTAGGAGTGATTCAAAATTTTATTTCTTTTGAATCAAAAATTAAATTGTATTAATTATTTTGTTTCGATGAGTTTAATCAAAAGGGCTTGTGTATCTGTTTTTGAGTTATTAACCTGATAAAAAGCCAGACTCGTCGAAATGTAAGATTCGAAATGTTTTTGTATACCTTTCCTATTCCTTTTCATTGTGTATTCATTGATTTCTATATGCCAAGTTGATTTTTGTAGTACGGATTAAAAACTATAGCGAAAAAATAGAGACTAAAATCATGTCGACATTCAATGATACAAAAAAAATAATGAAAAATCAGAACTCCTTGGTTTTCTATGGGTTTGCTTTGAATCAAAGCAAGCTTTTAAAAGAATTCCACAATTATAAAATAGAAAAAAATATCTTTATAAGGTTAAGAAATAAGGAACCTTCTATAGGTTTTTCATAATTTTATCATTACGGCAAATAAATCAAGCTACAAGGTATGAATGAGTATGTTTTTATCAATTAGGAATACAAACCAGAGGCTTGAGAGAGGCCTCTAAAAATAGCAAGTTCAAAGTACTCTAATTTTATTCTGTTAAGAAGTTTCACCAGTTTCAAGGTTTTGAACCAATTAGTATGTAGTAATAGTTAAGTGGCATGTGTTGTATGGCTCATTTTATTTCTGCAGTAGTTTCCGTATAAAATCATATTATTTGAGTTAAATTTTAAAAAAATTGGCGAGTTGTAATAATACTTTAGTTTTTTTTGTTACTTGAGACCTCTAACAAAAATGTTGCAGATGTATTTTCATTTTGCAGTAGTATGTAAACAATGGTTTTGGATTTTTAAGATGTTTGCTTGTCTTTGTGTTTTAGTTGGTGGACTTGTGGAATATTCAATTGTCGTGTTTTAAAAATAACTGATGAATTAAAGAATTCCTTCTGGGGGAGCACCGTGGCTAATCAATGGAACTAAATGATGAATCACACAGTGTAATGTTTACTACAACGACTCTGTTTAAAAAACAAAAAGAAAGAAAAAGTCCCTTCTACGAGCCTGATCCTGGAAATAAATCCTTGTCTGGAGGGCGGAGGAGGATGAAATATGCAATAACTCCCCCACAGGGCTCTGATTCAATTCTTGTGTAGCGAAAGCTACTCTATCTGGATTCTCCGTCTGCCTGTCCCCTCAATAGCTAACGATAACATTAACCAAATGACTCCAAGTATTTTTTCTATTATAATAAAAGCTTTCAAAATCAAAATATTTGAAAGAATTTGAAAATGTATTAAAATATTTACTTTGGCTAGTGACGCTAGTTGCTGCATCCTTTTTGAAACAGTATATTTTATTTTATTTCAAGAAAAAGGACAAAAAGTATAGCCCATGCAAATATTCCTCTAAAGGAAGTCTATTCATCCTTATAGATCCACGCAATTAACCTCAAGAACAAATTGAGAAAGTGTGTAAACCTAATCTATTTATATTTACACACTTGACTAAACCCAATAATTTGTTTAAAGATAGACACATTATGCAAATTGTCATCGACAGTAAATTATTAGAAGACAATGATTGAAAAACTAACCCGGAAGAATCAATTGCACATTACACTACTTTGTACTCACTCCACACACTCCCTAATAATATAATACAAAGAACAAAGTGTGAGACAATTGATTGGACAACTTCCCTC
>JAQGAA010000254.1:0-26355 GCA_034696425.1 Isotoma viridis
TAAAAGTGTAAAAGCTGTTGTCAAAGAAAGACATAGAACTGTACGGTGTAGAGGATACAAAAATCCTGAAATAATAAAAAAACACCTGAATGCAAATTAGATTTGGACTTATGGACATTTAGTGTATTATTTTTATATATATTTTTATTATTTCATTGCCTCTTCGGCTCTTTTATATTCTTCAATATCTTTAGGTCATCCGATTTATTGCAATTGCTTTCTTATACATCTTTATGCTTTCATGTTACCTATATCTCACTAAACTTTTGGTCGATGAGTTTAAAAGTGTAAAAGCTGTTGTCAAAGAAAGACATAGAACTGTACGGTGTAGAGGATACAAAAATCCTGAAATAATAATAATAAAACCGCACGAATCCATTCATGCGTGCACAATGATTACTAGCTTAGCTCTGCTACCTTTCATTGTAATTTTATGCGGTTACTGAGATGCTGATCCGACTCCTTTGAAGGGTAACAAATATAAATTGACAATGGATGGGGTAAAATACTAATGTGTATAAGTAAAGTATTATAAATTTGACTTGATAATGTATAATAAGTAATAAAATGGAGAAAAAAGAAGAACCTTTTTTGTTCTCCGTTAGTTTTTGCTTCTTTTCTAACCAACTATGACTGCAAGGGTTTTAGAACATCCGTGCATAACAAATGCAATTTCCGATCAATTACCAATTTTACTGAAGGGGTTCCCATTGTTTCATGGTATTTTAACTGTCTTATTAGATTAGCCTTTCTGTCTCTACCTTTCTCAGCTAAACTATATCAACTACGATATCTTTATATACTGCTTAAATGTCCCCTCTTTGAAGTACTACTTCCCTTCAATACTACTATACTGATGAATGCCAATAGTGTATAGCAAATATTGTATGTTATAGCATAGCGAGTAATAAATTCGAGGTCTCGTCAACTTACTGCAGGTATCATGTCCGTTCAACTAAAGTGTATTGGTGTGACGAGATCACGTCTTTCTCCCTTGGTATGGGTTTTGTGGCTGGCATAAAACCAATTGACAAACTTCACTTGTTCAATTGAATGTAAAAACGGACTGACTGACAAGCGACTCAGGTTAATTGGATACTCACCCTCTCAATCCATTTTTTATATTTTTAGTTCACCTACCATGGCCAATCCTTCTTGTTGTATCTGCTGACTGACTTTTTTTAAGCTAAGGATGAGGAATGATCATAAAACCACCCACATCTTCATTTCTTGGACCTCAACATCCGCCTTTCAACTTTATCTGTAAGTCTTTATTATTTCGCTATTTTTATTACTTATTGTCTCCGTCAGTGTGATTTTGCATTTTTATGACAACATCGTCAAATTCTTCTGTTTGTCACTAAATCTTTGAATGCATTATTTAATTAAGTTTTAGATTAGAATAAAACCTAATACGGAATGCGGTTTTACCTCATATTCAGGTGACTAACACGGATCTAGTTTGATTTAAGAACAAAATCATTTAAACATTTAGGAATTTAAATCCTTGAACAGTCCCTATTCACAGGTATAATATTTGATTTAAAATGAAACTTTTAAGCGTCCGAATACAGAAGCATTTTAAGCCACACCTAAATACTTCAATACAATATAATAACAGTATATGAAGTAGTTCGTTCGTATATGAAGTGATAAGGCTCAAAAATAAGAAAAGACCATGCTTTAACACTGCAGAAATAGGGAAAAGTTTTCTTTTATCCTAAAACTTAAATTTTAAAAACTGATACCAAGTGCATCATTAGTAGTAAATGGGATGAATATAGATAGATACAATGAAGAGGGAATGGAATTGTATTGATAATTTACGTGCATTCAGCCTACACATTTAACTTTGGTGAGATTAAAGAGAAGAGCTTTTAGCTGGACGATTGGGTGATTCTTATTGTTATTATGCAGGGAGAAAACTGCATAAAATTCAAGCTATATCCGAAATAACTTTTGCTTTAACTTTTATTAGTATCTTTTCTGTAAAGTAAAGAGCTGAGTCCTTCTAGGCAGAGTAGTACAGATATGCATATTAAGTAAATGCATGCATACGGCTGAAAAAGTAAGTAAACGAGTGAAATCAGTATAGCATGCAGTTTTAATTTCATACTAAGGCAGATTGGAGTCAGTTAGTCTCAATCTCGAACCTTACATATAGTGACTTAGAACTTAGATCTGTATTCTGTATTATTATTATTATTATTATTATTACTATTATATATAGTTGTCTTTGTAGAAATAGAGATTAGAGATAGCTAAAAATCATGGTAGAATGAATTGGGAAAAGGAAAGCTGTAGTTTTGTGGAAGTACCTACTATGTGCCACTACTACAGTACATGATAGGGGAAAGGAATAGGAATATATTTATAGGTCTTGAAGTAGTAAGTTGAAAGAGTAAAGGAAGATGAAGAAGGAGAAGTCGTGTTGTGGAACTTTTCGTCACATAACGATGCATATGATTGCCTGATTTCAGAGGGAATTGTAGAAAATAGATGAAGAGAAAGAAGAGAGACCGACGAGAGAGAGGAAAGAACATTAGAGATCCCATGAATATTCATATATTTCCCAAAGTTATGCGTGTGGCTCTTTTTCCAAAGACTTTCTACTTTATACATTTCTACACTACTAAGGGCACACAGGGAGAAAGTAGTAGTGAGTAGTAAAGATGATGATCATCATCACCCACTATCATCACCACCACTATCGTCATCCTCATATAGTAGTCATAGTCATCCTTGGTTTTCTACTTTTGATTCCGCTCTCTTCATCTTCTTCTGTTCTTCTCATATCATTCGTCCTGAGGTTTTCATCTCTTATTTCCCCTACCACGACCAATGCTAGAATCAGAAGAATCATCCAAGTACCAGTATCATCATCATCATCACCACCATATATATCCCTTTTCTTCTTGAATATTTCTTATTTCTTAACTTGACTCTTCTTCTGATCTTGTCCTGTTCTCCCTGAAAAACCCGACCGGGCATACTAAATACTTACCGTATAAAACATAGTGGTGATAGTGAAACTGGATGAATCAAAGGAATAACTAAATCTAAAACTTTCAGAGCTGAAATATTCTCAATTCTTGTAATCTTTGATTTCCGCGACTTATCTGTACTTATCATGAACTGAAAATTAAATGAGTGTTGAACTTACACAGAGTTAGACAGAAATGGAAACAGGGTTGACATGATATCCCGATAGGGATTTAGACATTTAGACACGTACTGATGCCTTATCATCATTGCATTTTGTACATTATTGCATCTTCATAGCTAGTTAGTATATTTAAAGGACAGGAGATTCCGGCCCATGGGCTTCGTTTCATTTTAAATTTCCTCTTCTTGACTCTGTTTGCTCTGACGACAATTTACTTCTTCACCAGAAGATCCAAAAGAAAAAGTTAACAGACTTTATTATCTAGGATAGCGTCTACTGAGGAATGACATATATGAGACACTTTCTTATATAATATGTACAAAGGAAAGCTTATAAGATTGATAAGAAAGGCACCAGAAAGTTTTACTCGGAATGCATATAGGTAGGGTGCAACTGCAGATAAATTAAAACCTGAGAATTTAGTGAGGATTGACGGTGATGATGATGAAATCAAAGTGAGGAAGTAAAGTACGGGAGCTAAATACTTTCGGCTATGTGAACAAGAGAACTAGAAATGAAAATGAGACATGGAACAAGAAGTTAATATTATTTAGATATGAGCCGTGTGTTTTTGATCCCATCGGTTATTTGGATTTATATTCACAACATCTATAGTCTTTTCCGTATCTACCTTTCTCAAAAGTACAAAATTGTTTCAGATAAAAGGGGTTTTGAAATACTCCTTAAATCTGAAGATTGAAATCCATTTATAAGAATATGCTCCTTTGTGCATTTTTTATAGCTCATATTCAGCAGTAGTATATGACTGATGTTGCTTGCTTTGCTACTACACTGATTTTGAATAGCTTGCGGCTTCTCTTTTCCATGTTAATGATTAAGGTGTTATTAAAGAAGGGAGCCTTCCGGGAAAAAATGACGATTCGAAAAGTTGTAAAAATTAAGCGTAATAAATCATTATCAGAAAAATAATAAGCAGTAAGTTCCATTAGTCATTAACTCTTGTAGAGAGAATTTTTTGCTATAACAAAATAGATTGACTACTCTACTCTGTTACTCTGTAGTCAATCTATCTATTTAGTTCTTTTTCGTTTCTGGTCTTGCCTAGTAATACTGACTCGACTGGACTCTTCTTCTTCTTCAAAGTCTTAGGCTGGCGGCACTAGATTCTTCAATCTTCACTCACATGTCTCTGACTTTGACTGAACACTCTATCTCATTTGTACTTTTTATAACCAGGATGGATTATGGATCACATTTGATGAGCTTGGCTTCGTCGGCATCTATCCAATCTTCTTGTTAAAATGAGAGAAATCTATCAATACTTCATGATATAATAAATTATATAATAGAATACAATATTTTAATAGTCAGTCTAATGTAAGTAATATTATTTTACTAATGCTTAGTCAAGAATGTATGTTTTGTGAGACTCATTAGCTTTACAACTAGGGAAAAATACCTAAGGGATTCATAATAAATGACATACCATGCAGTAGCACCATCACAACCAGTAACTAAATTCTACCTCAGTAGCATTGTTGTCTTTAGTTAATGGCCCTAGTAGCAAATTAGATGTCGGCAGATATAACAATTGAATATGTCATGCACAGGTAAATCATGAAGATTCAACATTTATTGTCCATAAATCTGCAGCTACAAATCTACTCACTACTTTGGAGACTTTTGGATATTATTGATAGTAATAAATAATCTTAGGGAATAAATCTTTGTAACTTTTTTATTATTTGCATTATTATTATTATTTTTATTATTACAGAAATGCGGAATACCAGTGAAAAAATAAAACTCTTGATATTATCCTTCAAAACACACATCTCCTCATTTATTGTTCATTTCATTGGAATTAAACTTTGGATGAAATGTTTTGTTTTAATAAATTTAAAAAAAGAAGAATATGACACCGGGAGATTTTTAGTGCTCCAAAGGTTAGATACTTACTTTTGTACACATAGGTTTGAACTTCAATAGAGATAATACAATTTCACTACTTATGGACATGGACATATCACTTACATTTTTACTAACTCAAGCAATTGAGGATGGATGAGAAAAGATCAAAGAGAGAAATGTGTAGAGTTATCACTCAAAAATGACATCGTTCTCGAAGACGAATTCCCCAAATAAGATGAATGACGTGAGCAATTAATTTTTCTTTTGAGAGTTGCTCGATTTTTTCATGAGTTCTTGTCCATTTCTTTTCGTCCTTACTCTTTTTGCTTGATCTTACTAGTACGTACTCACACTCTCAACCATAGTTGAATTTAGTTCGGACATAATAATATATTACATTATCTAAACTATACGATGTATCTTACAGTAAAAGTGTCCAATGTAAAGAAATACAACAACTTCTGACTGCCCGGGAGTGAACTTCTGCTAATGATTTTGTTTCTCTTATTCTTTTCCTGAGAAATAACAAACATACAGTGTGTCATCATCAGTTTTGTTTTTCTCATCTCTATATTTCTGGTTTGTATCCATCCTACTTGTCTTTAGTGACATTTTATGCAATCCTTGTCTAAGTACCATGTAGCAGTTGGTTTTTTGAGAAATATAAAAGCGAAAGTGAAAAGAATGTTTAAGGACTAAATAATGGCATGTATAACTTGTAATACAAGGCAAATAAGCAGAAGTACTAATATTTTTTGAGAAATACGGACAGAAGATATCTGGTCAGAGCAAAGTGATTCAGATGATGTTGATGATGATGATAATATGGTTAGAGAAGAAATTGGAGAGTCATCATCTCATCATCTTTGCTACATATTAGAAAATAGATACAGATAGCTATGATGATGATCTATGAAGAGATAGTTTTTATTGTGTAAGGTAGCATGGTACAGATAGATGGGTAAGTATCAGTGCGGTTCCCACGGTCTCTGTCTCTCTCTGTGAAGAAAAGTGTCTATCTCTGCTAATAAAGCATGGAGTCCCGCAGACGCAATTTTTCAGGTGGTTACATTTACACTAGTAACACTAACAGAGACAAAAGCTCTCTTGTGTGAGTGACTGAAGACGATGATGATGAGACTGCGAGAACATTAACTCACCTTCAGTCACTAAAGGTACCCAGACACTAGTCACACCGACCGAGGGAATGGAATTTTAGTGGTGGATTTGTGGATGGCAAAAGTAGAATTGACAAGGGAACAACCTTGTTGGATGCAAAATGTCAATCTTAATGAATTACGCCTCATTTGGAACACATCACTCACTAAGTGTTGTTTCTACATCTCTAGCTCATTAACTATAGAATACTACCAGATAACTAATAATGTATGACATGTTCCTAGTGTACAGTTAAAAAAGTAATCGTTATTTGTTTATGTGTCGCAATTAAGTTTCTTCTATTTTTTTGAATCTGGGTTTAAATGATCAGATAGCAAAATATAAATGCTGGAAGAAAGTATTTGATGTGATTTTGTTTGTTTCTCATTAGCTGTTTAGAATTAGAAATCAAAGAAATCCCAATTTACTATAATGATTCATTTGATATGCCAAGTTAACTAGTATTTGTATTATTTCACATTTCTGAGAAATTTTAATGGGAGTTCAAAATTAGAATTCACCAAAGACATAACCTTCAAAATAATCGTAAAAAGAATGATGGATTCTTACAAATGTTGATGTTAAAAAAACACTCGAAGAAAGACATTGTAAAGTATGATGAAAAATATGTGATAATTGGTACAAAAAGTATTTGCTGGCATCAAACCCAAAAGAAAACAAAAAAGCACAGTCAAGCAAAGCCACTTGTTATTGTATGGCAATTTGTTTAAAAGAATAATAAATCTACTAATTTGTCTAGTAGTTGTACTCGTATAACTAATAAATATGATGCGAATAGGCAGTTATATTATTATTATTTTTATTATTCTGATAAATGTCTAATGTTTTATTTTATGTGAACCCTAGTGATATTATGTCTTTGAGTGCGTTATGTTGAACGACGACAGCATGAGATTTCGAAGATATAACCAAGGCTTCCAGATTCTCTCTCCTCCTCCTCTTTACATTTCATCCCTTCTCAATGAATGATTGACAATGGAATTTCCTTGTCGAATTAATTTCTAGTCGATCTTTTTGTCTGCCTTTTATTTCACTCTTCTGTTCTGCAATACCATTCAAACAAACATGCATCCGTGCTACGTATAACAAATAATGTATAAAATACAAAGCTTGTGTATATTATATAAAACAAGCAAATGCATCTCTGTCTTACATTAATTTGATTTGTCGTTCATCATCCTTGTCTTAGATCCTCCAACAAAACTTCTCACAACAGTCAGGAACAGACAGAAAAACTATTGTGGCTATGTATACAAAGAAATTCAATATAATAATATTACTGCATTGCACTTGATCCGATAATAAGTAAATGCCATGAGAAAATTCCTAAAGAAAGTTCTCCATGCATATACATTTCACAAGGCAAATTCTTCAGAAAAGATCCTTACGGCTTATTAGATTACAGTCAACATGACTGAAGACGCGTATGGAAATGAATGTTGTTGTGAGCATGAAAAAAGATTAAAATGACATGATATCATTAACTTTCGTCTTTCATTATTGAATCGCCCTTTGACCACTGACTCGTTGTTAGTTTTTCATTGGTTGGTGAAACACGCTTTGATTTCATTAGATTACTACCATAAGAAGATAATCTCATTTTTTTAAATTGTTTTGTTTAAATTTGTCTTAGTCTTTAAGAAGAAGTGAAAGAGAAATTTAAGACACTGCAGTCTAAGACTTAAGCCCTCCAGATATATGTATACATAGTATATAGCTAGCTACCCATTTTTGTTGCCTACTTTGAAGAAAAAAACAAGTCCCAGGTTGAGAAATGTTGACTCGGCTTAAATAGAGGTTGATTAAATTATCTCAAGAGAAAGCATGTCTTCTTAAGTGGAGAAAAGCCCTTTTGACAGGGGGAGAAGAGGAGTGGAATAGTAGTGAGGTGATATGGGATAAAAATGTTACTTAGTGCAAGGAAAAGTACAAACCAAAAAACTTACCTAACCTGACTTAAGCCCTTGTGCCAACACTATACCACCACCATCACCACCACCACCCTTAACATTATCTCTTAAAGTTGACACAACTGTTGCCAAACACCAAGTCATCTTAGATCTATCTCTCCAGAAGTCTTATCGTTACCCAGTAAAATCCTTCAAGTCAACTCTAGTTTTCAATGCGATGAGTAGTGGTGAATTATGTTGAACTAATGCGATTTATATGAATTAGAACTTTAAGATTTAGTAAGTAGGAAGTCAGAAAGTTAAAGGAGCTCTCAATATCATCATCGTACTATGTTGGACTAGGATTGATGATCATAATACTATGATGGTGATGATGACCTCGTACCTTATGGTTCATGGCTTGGTGTGGCCTGCCAACAAGCACGAGTCATGCTCTTTCGTTAAGTTTTGATTATGATTATTACGATGGTATTACTGTAAAGAATGATATTTTATGAGAATGGTGATGGTGGTTGGTTGGCAGTTAGAGAAAGTAAAAAGTGAGCCGGGAGAAAGTGAGAGTTCACAGGAAATGAGAGAAAGAATAGTGGAACAAATAATTTGATTAGTAAAAGAAGACGAAGACGGATATATGTAAAAAGACAAGATAGAGATACCCAGGAGGGCAAAGAAATAAAGCAGAGGCAGGGAGAGATTTCCAAGGGAAGAGAAGGGAATTGATGAAGTTTTTTAAAACATGAGTGGAGGATGGAGGAATTAGGAATTAAAAGGATGGAAAGAAGGATTGTAATCAAAAGATATATCTTTTTATTTTAATGAATTTTCGCATCATGAAGACGAGATAAGAGAGATCAGTGGGCTTTCTCGCGTTCCTTTCTCCTTGTTCAAGAGCCTAAAACAGCTCTCTGTGTCTGACTCTTTGCTCTTTTTACAAACTACAAATAATACTCTACTTACTCACTGCATATACACATTCACTACTATTCACTAATGCTTATGCTATAAGATCAAAAGACTAAATACTTATTTCTTTCTCTATCTATTTATCTCTCTTTTTTAAACAGCTATAACATTTCAGAGCATTTCACTTTTACTTTTATAAATTTTCTTCTCATCCCGTTTTCTTTATTATTTCTTTGTGTACTTATTTCACCCACACGAACCAGACTGTCCCTCCTTGTGTTGCTAAATAATATATGTGTATGTATATATCTTTATTTGTATCGAGATCTTTAAGCTAGATTCTATACATAGGAATGCAATATATATGTATGGATTTATATAAATCCTTAGCACTAAATATAATACTCACAACATGCCCAAAAGTAGTTTTACTTTTCTAGTGCTACTACTGGTTTTAATGGAAGCAATATAGTGTGTATATAGTGTATGTACAGTGTTGTAGTTGTTGATATTTGTGGTGCACTTGAATGCTTTGACAAAATCCATAAATCACGTGCATGTTTTCAACATCGGTATATGCAGGTTATAGTACAAACATAGAATTTCGTTTTTGATTTAATAGTTTACTTTAGGTGTTCTTATTGCAGCCTTCGGCTTCACCTCTGAGTCTGTTGACACGATCCCTATGGTCAAGCTGAATATTAAAGCCTATAGGATCTGTACTTTTTCAGTGTCTCTTCTTCCCCGAAAATTTTACCCAAAGATTTCTTTCATTCTTAACTTTCAGCGAGTAAGCACACTTCAAGGTTTATGGAAGTTCCACAGAGATCTTTAAAAACCAGTGTGTGCAAGTATATATAAGGTCCATTTGTGCTGGCTAAATAACATATAATAAATTGGAAACAGTACATACTGTAAGTGAAGAAGAAATAGAGAGAAAAAAGAGAAATTAAGCAAAGTTTGCTCATTTCACAGCTCAACTTGTTCTTTCTCTTTTTCCGCTTTCTCCACCAGTAGTAGTACTGTAGCAGTAGTAGTTAACTCCTTTCTCTTTTAAGTTGGGATGTTCATTCTATGGGCTATTATGAAATACCAGTAATAGTTAGTTTGTTACTTGTACCCGTTATATCATTCCTGGTAGTAGTAAATCCAGTAGTAGTAGTGGGGGTGGTTTGCCTACTAGTTTTACAGTTGTTGATGGTGTGTATATCAGTGAATGTAGGTATTTTATTTTCCTCGATGTAAAAAAGCATCTCAGTTTCTCTGTTAAAGGAAACCACTTCAGCCTTTGAATCCATCCTGAAAGACAGAACGAAAAGAATAAACTAAAGAATAGAAGAATCTCTGCGATCAATTATCCCTTTTTAGAATGAAATGCATTTGAAGATGAGGGTATTCATCATCGTGCATCAATTCAAAACTTACCTGATTTAGATACTGAATACAAAAGCCAAATTTGCTTATAGAAAAACAGTTGGAATAATATGTCGAGGCAAAAGCTATAATATACTATGACGGAAAATCTGATCTCTTGATTATAATTAGTAAAAGGACAGCTGGACTGGTAGCGTAATATTGGCTTCAAAATTGACCCCTTATTGCTCGAATTCTATTCAATGAGATTTCTTTGACTGATTTAATTCATCTCATCAGTGAATTTAATTTTATAGTTTGGATTGATCATTTATTTTATGATGGTATAACAAAGTGATTGCATATAGTTAGAGTAAAGCAAGACCTTTGGCATGATTTTGTTTTGAATGATATAATATAGTCTTGTTGTTTGTTAGTTGTTGTTTTGCGTAGTAATCAAATTGGCCATCATGTGGGCCTTGGTTGCTACTGATTCTATCTTCTTGTTTGAATGTACTATTAGAGATCATTTAATAATATTTCTTAAACATCTTTTAATAATTTTAGAGTAGGGGGAATTTGTTATATAGGAATTCTGTATACCCAATATGTTTATGTCTATACACTTGTAATAAGAAAATAGTCATATAAACAGAGTTAAGATTAGTTTGTCCTTTCATCTTGACTAATTTTGATTTTTAACATTTCCACTCACCAAGATTTAACTACTTTTGCTCACTAATTGCCCTTTCAAACCCGTCAATTATTTTCTTATTCAAAACTTCATCCAACTGTCAAAGACATCATGGTGAACTTACAAAAAGCTAACAAATTCTGTTATGCGGTAACTGCTTAAAGTTAGTTAGTTCAAAGAGCAATCACCTTTATTTGCCTCTTTATTCTCTTAAAACTACATTAATCTGAAAGAGTCAAAAGCAAAAGTTAGTAATGACAATTGTACTGGAACAAAAAGTATTTTGTGCTAAAATAATCAAAACTATAGAAGCTAGAATAACAATCATAATACAGAAAAGGAACAATTACGACCAGCAGCATGCAAAAGAATAATAGTGAGATTTCTTAAAATTAGAGAATTCTTTTCATCCTAAGTAAAATAGATTTGTTGAGTTTACGAGGAAATCAAATGCAGTTTATGGCAAAAAGATTTTCACAGAAGAGGGAATGTTTTTGTCGGATTTCTAAGGTAATTGGTGGTAATTGTGTGCATTTGTTATTATTACGAGATTGGAAGGAAAAGAGCTCTGAGATGCAGTGTAGAGTAGCTACAGAGAGGCAGAACGAGTCAATATTAAATCGTAAGAGATGAAGATCATCATCATCATGATTATGTGTTTCAAGATATTCTAGATTATAGACTAAATTCTACTAAAGACACACAGCAGCCCATAATACTTTTTTTTACATGTTTTTCTACTAGAACTAGTAGTACTGAAGATGATAGATGTTATAAATACTCATGATGAGTTAAATTGTGGGAGCAGTAAAAATGGATTATTCCACCAAAGCCTCACAATCAGACTTATACACATGAAACTCATATTATGAATCATACTGTTTCTTCCCTACTTGTAAAAATGTTTTACTTAAAAACCATATATTCCTATCACCCATATCTATACTCCTACTATCAAATATGTTTGTCTCAAGCAATGCAAGGTAATTTGTTTGATTGGCTTGTTAGGTTCATTTGTGCTTAGATCTTGGCATCGTATTAAGAGCTTTTTTCCCTTAAAAGGAGCTCTAATGATAATTAGTAAGTATCTACTGATGATGATGCTTGATGCTCACTCTCGAAAAGAACTACTTTACTAATTATTTTCTCAATGACCACGCTTTCCACTATAGCATATGATTTTGGACCGACAGTGTATGATGATGAGACAGTGACTTTTTTGTAGTAGAGAATTGTAGTTGGAAATCAAAATTGGTACTCATATAGATCCCTTAATTGTCTCACCAATAAATATTTATTGCTTTAGTATATTATTGCACACAAGTATGTGTAGTTTTTTCTTCTGAGAAAGTATAAAGATGGAAAGGGATGGGTGGCGGCGACCACTTCATCTCTTCTCCATAAAATAAAACACAAACGAATAATAATACAGGAGAATGAGGATAATGTGGCTTATCGTTAACCATTGGATTCATTTTTTTATATTTTATTTATTTTTCTAAATACCAGTTTACCATTCACCCCAATGTAACAGCGGTAGGCAATAATAATAATAGGAAACTGCGGGTGTATATATATATATTTATATATGTGCTAAACTGAATTGTACATACTCCTGTTAAATACGATTGGATCAGTCAGTAATGATTACCATAGTTTTTGTTACTTGCTCTTCGCCAGTTCATCCATATAGACTCATTTGATCTGTATTCATACTATCCCTTTTGTCATTAACTTGGTCGTTTCAACAGCACTAATTTCCATTCATTTCGTTCGTTTTTTTCGTTTTCATGATTATTATGATTATTATTTTTATTGCTCCCTTGTCTTACTGAATAAGTCAGTAGTTAAAGGGAAAATCAGCAGTGCTATCATGAGCAGCCCTCATGATATTAAAATTTCTGAACAAAACTTCTTAAAAAGTTCAAAGAAAATAAAGTATAATTTATAGAATTAAAACTTGGAAAAGGATTTATCACCAGTCAAAGATGTTGTTGATCAAATCAAAGCCGACATAAAGAAATTAAATTTACATATGGAGTTCATCCTTGTACAATTAATGCATCGAATTTAGAGACTGAAGGTATGTGAAGCATATGTGGTAATAGGGAGTATGAAGAGAATAATAGAAATACTGAAATGTTGAGGATGACGACGGCGACGATAGCATCTGTCTTAATTAACGTTACGAATCAGAAGATTGTGGGCTTGATAGGAATTAGTCATGGACTAGATTAAGAAGATCTAATTGTAAGAAACTAACATAAATTAGCTCCTTTATAACTTTGGCTTATTGATGAATGACTGATCCAGTTGGTGAAGAAAAAAAGGGTAGCAAGGGGAATAAATTCGGTGGGACTGGACGGATTCAGTCATGCTACAAGTACAACAGACTAGACCATACAGAGGCCAGATTAACTTCTTGTTATATGTAGGCAAGGAAGCCCAAAATCAGGATCAGCATCAACAAATGCTTTAAGAATTCAGGCAGGATTGATTGTCATGTAATATTCTTGTAGTTTTTGGTGTTAGTATAGATCCATTGATGTTGCTTTGGATCTTGCATGTAGAGATGATGATGAGTGTAAAAAATTACAGTTTCTGAGACTGGTCTTGAGAAATTGTATTATTATTGCCCGTGTATATACATTATTTACTAATAGCGATAGTAATTCGTCGTTGGAGGGGGATGACGATAGAATATTACTTATAGAAACGAGACGAGAAAATCGAGCATGATGATGATGATGAGTAAAGGAAGTCAGAGTCGCTTGAGGATCAAGAATTGAGAATAAGAGCAACCAAGTCATCATCATCATGTTATCCCTTGACACGATGATAGGCTTATATGAACTATGTAGTTTTAATAAGTTGAAAAAAAGTGAATGATTGCATAGGAAGCCATCAGTCACAAAATCTGACATCGCCTCTGCTCATTTGATTCTTCTTTTTAGATTAATACATGAAGATATGCCGGTTCGTAAGGGTTAGGCTAGGTTTTGAGAATCTGCTTGGTGGTATATCTAGAATTGAGTCTTTGAACACTTTGGAGGAGAGAAGAGGCAGAAAGCAGAATGATCTTGAAAGATATGAAAGAATGATTATATTATGAGATGAGAGCAGTTGCGAAAACCGTATCGGTTGTTATGTTATAATGATAATAATGATAATCGTAATAATAATGATAATGATAATAATAATAATGAACCCGGTATGGTAACTTTTGGGTATCCTGCCTAGTCGGTCGGTTTGATTATGCGAGAATGATGATGTCAAATGGAGTCATTCGTGGGATAATCAAAGAATTTCTTTCATTGATTTGGTGATGTTGTCTGGTCCGTGCATAATTAAAAACATCTTGAAGAGGTTCCTCTCTCTCTCTGTGATTCTGGGATGTGATGATGATCATGACTATTTTATAAAGAGCACTTGCACTGGAGGTGATGGTGGTAGTTAGTTACTACTAGTTTAGCTTATAGCTGCAGGATGAGGACTACTATACTAGATGATGATGAGTCTCATCATGAAATGAAGATGATGATCATGAAGATGATGAGAAATCGTATCTGTTCTCTCTGTATGTCACCGCATGAGCATAATGTAGCAGTAGTAATGATGACGAGTCCCTTTATTATTATTATATATCTTAGGCTGAGATTTGAGCAAAAAAATCTAATTGCTCATAATTGGATCTATGCAGTAATCATGTTCTCTGGCATTTTTGCCCTTTTCCCAATGCCGCCGACACACCACTCGAATCCTATCTATCTATTATAAATAATAATATTATGTGCATTCATCATCATCATCATGGTTTAACATTGAATCAAGGATAAAATAACTGACTGAATGAGCAGAACTTTTTAGATACCACAGAAAACCCCGAAATAGTGAAAGAGAGAGTCTGACGGATGGCTAGATATTCAAGGATTGAATTGAATACTAAAAGGGAATCTTTTGCCATAAAATTTTTTTCGTATGAGGTAATGGATCCTGAAATACAAGGACAACTTTTCTAAAAAACAATTTTTTTTACTAAAGCTCTCTCTAGTAATGATGACGAGTCCCTTTATTATTATTATATATCTTAGGCTGAGATTTGAGCAAAAAAATCTAATTGCTCATAATTGGATCTATGCAGTAATCATGTTCTCTGGCATTTTTGCCCTTTTCCCAATGCCGCCGACACACCACTCGAATCCTATCTATCTATTATAAATAATAATATTATGTGCATTCATCATCATCATCATGGTTTAACATTGAATCAAGGATAAAATAACTGACTGAATGAGCAGAACTTTTTAGATACCACAGAAAACCCCGAAATAGTGAAAGAGAGAGTCTGACGGATGGCTAGATATTCAAGGATTGAATTGAATACTAAAAGGGAATCTTTTGCCATAAAATTTTTTTCGTATGAGGTAATGGATCCTGAAATACAAGGACAACTTTTCTAAAAAACAATTTTTTTTACTAAAGCTCTCTCTCTCTCTCCTGAATACTTTCCTGTCATGCTGTTGTACCCCTTTCACCAATAATGATAATGATGCGAATGTGAATATGATATATTTTCATATGATATTAGAAATAAGGAAAGTAAGCATATGGATCATTGTAATCTCATCATTCAAATAACCGTAACTATATAATATTTTATAGGTAATAATATTATCTTGATGAGTGATGAGTTGGTGGTAGTGGCACTTGATGAATCCTTGCTCCAAGTTGTCCTCCAAAGCTCAGGAATGACTATATAGACGGTATAAATGTAAAAGACTTTCGCCTGGTACACACACGGGTACTTGTTTATTCTGACTGGTGGATCCATTTCATAATAATATTTGTAATCGGGTAGGTAGGAATGCAAAAGCATTTTGGTTTTGTTGGGATTTGTTGAGAAGATCTTGCTTTGATGTACCACATAATAATATTTGTATTCAAAGGAATATTTGTGTTGTAGATTCTCTAAATGGGAGGGTTGATATTCCAGCTGATATTTATCCGGTGACATTACGACCGAAATTTTTTGGTACAGGTGGACATTTCTTTTTCTCCATGTAAACTATTTTACTCTCTAAGTACTAAAAACATCCTTTGCTATTTCCCATTTCAAGTGTGTTTATATATTATACCTAAGGAAAAAAATACATAGAATGAGATGAGAGTTGTGATGTGAGCGGAGACTGAGAGAGACACCCCCGCTGATCATTTTATATTACATCCAACAGAGGAAATGTGATATGAGCATTTTTAGTACAAAAAGGAGTTAACCTGGAGAAGAAATCTTGACAAGAATCTTATTGAACAAAAATCCCTCTAATATTTTCTATTACTCTCTCTGGTTTCCTCAACTCGTTTTCAAATGATTTGTTGGTCTCTTGCATTATATAATGTGATATAAATTTACGACAATGTAATATCAACCTATCAAACCGTATGTAGGCAATAAGATATGTGATATGTAGACTTGCTTGTTGGACGATATATTTATGGCGATGGTGATCGCTGGACACAGAAGTTCCTGCACTTGTCCTACTCAAGTCGCCTCCTGTCTGCCACACACTCGTCATCATCGTGTCCATCCGTTCTTCCGTCCTTAAACCAATCTTTCCTCTTGCCTGGTGAAAATCTTAAAATACCCAGCTTTTTGGGGAAGGGTGTTACTTCATAATGTCATATACATATACCAAAACCGAACTGAAACTGTAGTACTTTGTATAAGCTTAGAGTGGTATATGATACTGGAGAATATTCTACTAAGCACCTTTCGAATCTTATTCGATTCGAACGTCCGGGATTTGAATAGGTCAGCGAGAATTTATTTTTTATATCCCTTCTTTCCCACTTTCTCGGACCCAAGACCCAACCACAATTCCAGTAAAAAGATTACCAGAATCTCTTTCAATCTTATGTTTGATTTGCATAAAATTGCATTGGATGAAAATTCCTATGTGTCCATCCCCTTAACTGACAATTCACAATCTCTTTTTGCCCTTTCTTCGCATACCCATTACATTCCAATTCGAAGAGACATGCTGTCTTCAACTGGTATTATCTAGCCCCTGCTGTCGGATTTGATTTGATACATTTTTGTTTAACTTTTCTCGGATGGTCAGATTAAAGGGGCACAAGATTCTGGACTAGAATATAGTTCATGTTCCTCAATTTGTGCACGACTTTCCCTCTTTTAGATTCACAATTCCCATCAACTTCTTGTAAACGGTAGTTTAAATTTACTCAAACTTCGAAAATAACTATTTGTGCATTATAAATATACGAAACAATGTGATCATAATTATATGTCGTCATCGCAGTCAAAATAGTACGTAATTTGGCAAATTTAACATATTAAAGTTAAATACATGGCCAAATTAGTAACCAGATAGTCGAGGTTCAACTGATTACTCCAACAAACTCAACGACTCCAACTGGTTCTGCAAACATTATTAAATGAAAGGTATAAGCTAGTACTATAAACCTGTAGGTTGATGAATGAATATATTGGGAATTGGGACCTTACCACCAAGGATATCAAGGATGGACACAAGCAATTACGAGAAGAAATAATTTTACTAATGGTGACATGTTGGATTCATCGAACTCGATTTGTTGAATTTTTGATAAATTGTAAAACAATGGTTTTTAAATCATTGTGAACTTTAAATGAAAATCTACTTTAAAAACTTGAAGAGACAACGCCTAGTGTCAACTCAAAGCTTATTTTTTCGCTTTTAGCACTCAAAAGTATCAATGATTTAATTGCTTGCTTTATTGCATTGCTTTGTAGTACATAGTATAACTCTGTACCTTATTTATTTATTATTATTATTATCAATCACGCAAATATTTTTGTCTAATGAATAATTCCATAAATAACATGCTACACAAATTTAAGTTTTAATAACTAACATCAATAAATAATATGCTTTGAAGAATCGAAGGTTAATGAAATTCCCCAATTTTCTAAACATTTGGTTAAAAACCAAATAAATACATTTGCCCTAAAAGAGATAAAAAAAATGACAAACCAATAAAAATAGGGTCACTTTATTGTTTTCCTTAAAGACCCTAGTGAGTTTCCATGCTGTCAATACCATAACCCCTTAATGTCCTGAAATATCACGTACTATATAATATAAACGCTTTAATAATACACACTTCCTTTCTTTCTTTCAAAATGCGGTTGATACAACCAGCATGCATCCCACTTACATCTGAGAACTTAAATCCCAAAAAAGAAAAACCATCTCACAGCCCTTCGTATCAGTCATACAAAGAAATATTTATTACCCTGTAGATGAGTAATTTCTCAATCAAATCAAAAAAATTTATGAAAAAAATACCTATTTGATAGGCAGTTTATCATTCATAGAAAGGAATTTACTTGAACTTAAGTAATGTTAGGTGATGGCTATTTATTTTATTATTCCTCTCTCTCTCTCTCTGCAACCATGTGAATGGATACCTAATAACTAATAACTCTGTGTGAGTCTATGTTTATAATCCAAAACTTGAGTAGTTATGTGTTGGACTGGATATGGTTAAAGATTTTGATGACTCTTAAAACTCAGATTATTATTACCCCCTGACTTTGACTCGCTCTTCTCTCGAGTAGTATTATTACCATCATCCAGCGTAACTATTCACTACATTATTGGAACTAATCGATGAAATATTGGTAGAAATTATGGTTCAGATATGACAGCAGGGAGTCTCTTTCCTTCATACATGAGTGCAACATTTCAAGATTTTTTTTTATAAATCCTACTTCTACTTGTACAGATCAGTCATGCATACAGTACACATCCTTAATACTTAAAGTCTGCATAGACTTTTAAGTTTTGTTAGTGACTCAGATTTTAAAATATATTTCTTTTATATATTTCTAAGATTTGAATTAAAATTGGAGTTAAACCTCAAGTTAGAAACAGTATTCAAGAAGCACAAGGAGTAGTATTACAAAGTTTTAACGACACAGTACCACTGGTACTGGTAGTGCTACTAGATTTTAGTGCTTTATTCACAGAATACAAGGGATATATAGTGTATATAAGAGTAAAACTGATCTTGAGAGAAATGTCTTCAATTTGTTTGTATCTCTGTTTTATTATTTTATGTATCCTTGTAACTTATCGTGTTCTGCTCTCTTTAGGAAACATGCAATGATGTGATATGATGCGATGATGAGCATGATGATGATGATGACGGTATGTATGTGTATGGCTACCTTAAATTAAAGGTTACATGCTGACTTGTTTTTTTTTCTCTATTGGGTGGACTGGACATCATCACTACCTAAAATTTCTTGTCCATTCGTCTCCCATGCCTTTTCTAGAATCTGTAGAAAGAGCCTAATCAAATCTAACGGGTTGTCGTGTTTTCAAATATGTATATACATACACATATATATATAGTAAGTAAAAAGTACATGTTTCATAGAATATTATTACTTGTTACCATGTACAGGTAAAGTACACAGGTTGTTGTTTTTACTTCAATTCGGTTTCTACACTCTCGCAGGAGTACTGTAAAGCTAAAACTAACAATAGAGTTGAGGGAAGAAAAGAAACCAATGGTTAAATTAAGGACAACATGATGAGAACATTTTTCTTTGCGAAATTGTATTTTGCAAGTCATAAAGTGAGGGTTGTTGTGGTTCAGTTGGGAATACTAGGAAGATACGAGGATGATTATATGATGTGAGTGATCCACATGTGTATGTAAGACTTTTTAAGATTAGGGAGTGAATGTAAAAAGGAAAGCAAGACTCTAAGGAGAGGTAAACTTGGTTATTGACGATTTCGATGAAATTTGCTGTTTTGCTCAAAGTCACCCTTATTTTTATTTTATATACTGCTAACCTCATAAATAGACTCGAGATCGCTCACACGAAGAGCATAAAAAGGACAGTAAGAGCAAAAACAGGGAGATATCGAAATTTATTTTTTCAGGCTTTATATACAACTAAGAAGATGGGCTAGTTGGTAAAGCACACTTGTTCACTTGAATGCCTCCACCTTTGTATAAGTCTTCTTGAATGTAATAGTACAATTTACTCTCATTCAGTTTCATATATGGAGTCGATTGGTCGTATTATATCTTCTTGTATTCATATGATCATGTTGATAGTGTAATAATACGATGAGTGACTACCTTCGACCTTTCTCTTAGAACATGAATCTAGTATTATTATTATCGCGTGTATCTTTGTATAGTGTATCCATATGCACTTATATATTATTTTCTCTACTCATCCCAAGCCGAAAGATTCAATAATGTATTATATCCACATTGAATGAAACACACCTTATGATACCTTTTCTCTCTCTAGCTTTCTAATATTATTTTTTACTTTTTCATACTATACGTCACAAAAAGAGTGAAATTCACCAAGATGGTTTTATACTGAGTGAGATGAATTTTTTTTATAGGAAGACCGGTATTATTATTAGGTAGAAGTCAGTAGGACTCTCCTGAACCTTAAGCCATTATATATTGTATCCGACCGAACCGAAAATAGGAATTCCCATCTCCCATCCCAACACTCTGTAAGAGTCAGAAGAACTCCTTTCTCCCTTTTCCAATACATCATACATTAAATAATGCATAAAGTTCCCTGACTGCTCTTACTACTACACAATAGAAACGAGGCAGGATTCTTTTAGCAGATAGATACTGATACTACTACTACTAACAAGTAAATCCAGCAGCACCACACACATCGAAACCCTGTTGTGTGTATAATTATTTTCGGAAGGAAAAAATGATTTTGCACTCCTCTTCTTGGCTCAAATAAAAGATTAGGAAAAAGAGGGAAAGAATGCATTCCTTCATTTTTATTGCCTTCCTAGCTCGTCTCTCTTTCTAAAAATCTACAAGATGTATATAAAAATATAAATAAAAAAATAAAATTCAATGCAATCCAAATCCTGATACAAGTACAAAAGCAACAACACTACAAACCAAACACTTTTGGTGCAATGTTGAAATAAATGAAATATACAGAAACAGATAGATAGATCTATCTATAAAAACCAATGAAACCACCACTACCACTATTACCAAAAGCTTCACCATACGGCTATTATAACTCGTCCTAGTGATGTGGTGGTGGTGGAAAAAAATAATATAAAAAAATTTAGAAGTTGGAAAATATATATTCATAAAAGTTGGAAGTATCTGTTGGTTCAACTTGACACATTAATCTTGTGCATCAGGACTTGTCCAGATCCTCGCTTTCTTCTATGCATCATTCATTTCACCATGATTTATTTCTTTTTACCATTTCCCGACCCAACAAACCCGCTTGGCGTTTAGTAAAGTTTACTTTTTCCTTTTATACTACTTTAAGTAAGGTAAGGTGCTAGTGGTTGTAAGTTGTGTAATAGTATTTCGTGTAGGAAGCAAGTAGTAGAGTAGCACCCAAAACTTATCCTTCAGAGAAGTCTCAAGCAAAGAAGGTTCACGTTTAGTTTCTCAATTTCCCCTATGGTTGGTTTTACGCTGAAGATGAAAGTTATCTCTGCATTAATATATTTACAGATGATAATATGATTTTCTCCAGATCATGGTAGTGGTAGCTTTTACAAACAAAATTACTTCTAACTTGCAGGATGATGTTGATATAGTAGTTGCTAGTAGCAGGGGAATCCAAGATGGGTAGTAGAAAGTGGTTGGGGTACATTACTTTGTTGGTTTGATGATTTTATTGGTACATACTAAAGGGCAACCACAGGACATGTCATTTGACAAACAACATCAAAATCTGTCAATAACTGCTCCACTGCTTCTCACTAAATTAATTCAGTGACTGCGATGACTGCTCCTTTACTTTTAGCATGCCTCATGTCATGTCATCTCATGCCCTTCCATCTCATTACCCTTCGGTACACTCGACCCGATCCGCAATAAGACCCTCCTTTTCTTTATTCTTTTCTTGTAACATTAGCTAAATGGTTTTTTAAGTGATATAAGAACTAAGCACCCATGCAGACCCAAAACTACCTTTTCTACCCATTGGATGGATACATACTGGAACAATTAGTATTCTTCCCTTTTGTCACATATCATATACCACATGTCAATAAGTTGTCTTAACTTGTCTCCTGTGAATAAACCCTGTACTATATATTGTGCAAAAAGTCTATTCACATTTTTTTAGGCTACTTCTCTTAGCTTGTGTAGTTTTAGATCAATAAAATTATACGCAACATTAGAGTTAAGATACTTATTTGCATATAACATAGGTTGAATGAATATTACAAAATAATTTTTATTTTTTTAACCATTGTTAAAATATAAAGTCTCATAAGAGCATCGCAGGTTAATAGTGGTGGTTAAAAAATTTAATAAAGTATGAAAAAGGGATAAAATGATAAGACAGTAAAATCTATATACTTCATCTAATGAAAAAAATTACATTCGAAAGGAAATCGGTTTAGTTTACTTCCAAAATAAAAGCTTCTTTTGAAGAGTTAGAGTCTAAAAAGCCAGGAAAAATCCTCTGGACTTTATTACAGCGGATTTTAGTATATCTGTGTGGTAATATTGTTTCTGTGGTGTTGTGATATAAGTTAAGACGATGGAAGTAAAAGAGATTGCAAAGAAGCAATGAATGAAGATAGAAGGAAGAGAAAATGCTCTTATGAAAGCATTATTTGATGATCGTATTTGAGGACTCATAAAATGCAACGAGATTTTTTCAGGCAATATCATATTCCATATAGTCGTTTGATTTTTCCCTTTGAGAAAAGACCGTGTTCTCCCGTAGAAAATGTAAAGACAAGAAAGTATCATTATTATCATCATGATCACATCACACACTGACTCTTCCGTCTTGATTCATCTTCAGTGTGTTTTTAAGCCATACAATTTCTAATAATAAACAAAAGATCTATTCCATCCAAAACTCGCCAAGCTATTTTATTTTGTTTGTGACTGTAAGAATGAGGATATGGATATAGTCCTTATACTGTAAAAGTAAGCATAAAACAGTAAGTAGTGGACCATGTGAATGATTGTAACTATGATATTATGAGTTAAAAAATTGGAATGGGGAGATATATGTATTGCTCTTGCCTTATGGAAGATCTCTCTGGCCAAAATCAAAAACCAGGTTAGATTTAGATTGGTGTAAGGTGCACAGTATGCATTGTGTATATTTTTATAAAAAGTTTACTATGATCTAAATACAATATCGTATCCAATTGTAAGTAAGGTTTGAGTATTATGTTGAAATTATAGAATGAATTGAAGTTAAAGTGAAGTCAACTATGAGGATAGTAAACCAATATTACAGGTATGGAAACAATCCGAACCACCAAAGTCATAAAAGTGTGGTAAAGAAGATCCAAGAGTTAGGAAAAACTTAAATCCCTGAGCTATTAGTCTGGTCACTTTAGTAATGTCTTCTTCCTTTCCCCCTTACTGCCATCACGTCGCATCACATTCGTAAGTAATAGGGGAATCTAAAGGAGGAAACCTTGTGATTCTTCCTGTTCTGGAATCTTAGAAACCTTTTAAAAACTATGGACAATACCTAAAACTCAAATACCACATATAATATAGAGTACACTACATACAAACAAAGATTTAGTCTTAGGACTACTGTTACTGCTTACTATTACGATCGTAGAATGAGATGGGAACAGAAAAATAACATTTTTTTCTCTCTTGTATGAGTATGTGTTATTTTTATCGGACACCACAGACCCATATATGCCATTTCTTTCGGCTTTTGGCTTCCCGATATCTTTTTGATTCTCTAAGAAGAGAAATATCTTAATTCCAACCTGAGCATTTCTCTTTATGGTAAATCAATGTTTATATGAAGGAAGAGGATGGAAGTCTCTCTCTCTCTCCGTTGGCTAAATCGTTGTTTTCCTCCCCTACAATATTGGCCATTAATTAGTTGAGTGTTGATAGGTCGTCTCGTAAAAACCGACCTCTAAGTAACTTTCCACTTTGCTTTGCAAGAGAAAGATCTCTAGCATTTCTTTTAGTGTGTTGTCTATCCATAAGTTTTATATCAATACCCCATGCTACACTTAATTTTAGCTTTGACTCTGTACCACCACCACATTCTCATAAAATAATAATAATATAATAAACAGACCCCTTGTACAATTCTTGGTCAGTCCTTTACCTCCCTTAGTCATTCTATCCCAATCCGTTGCAATGCAATGGAGAAAGTCGAAAGGAACAGATTTTTGCAAATAAATCAATGTAACATATATTTGACATTTTCGCCCACTTCAGCCACTCCTGCCATCAACTATATTACTCTTAACACTCTGAAATGACTTTGGTGCCTTGGCCTGACCGTCCTTTTATATTATTTGATGACCATCATCTTGATGTGATCGTTCTCGTCCTATTTGATCATAGAAGCAAAACCAGAAAAGTCAAACACATACACACAAATAGACGTCCTCTTCTCTTACTGGACATTGCATTATTGCTTATAACTCCATTAGAAGATGATAAAATGCGAGATTTTCTTTCACAAGCTAAAACAGCCTTGCCATTCCATTATAGCTCCCAACCTATATACTTATACTCTCCCAATGGGTATGTAACTTATTCCATCATGAAAAAAAATCTTTCTTTCTATAAACTATTACATGAGGTCTACTACAGATCATCACCAACCCTCAACACCAGGTCATTTTTGGTCACTTCGTCTTCGAATAAATTCTCTGTAAGAACCTTCTTGGTGTTAGAAATGCTAGAACCAGAGTGATCATAAAAATAAACCATCGCGGAATGTAATGTTTCCATACAATGTGTAGTAGTAGCATTTTCAGTAGTAGAGAAGAAACTAAGGTATTCCGCATGTGGTATGAGTAATACTAAAAAGATCTAACTGGTAATAGAGGTAACAAGTTAAACAAGACGAACCTGACCCGAAGATGAGTATCTTCTGAACAAAAATAAAACTTATAACTAAAGCCAGATACACCAACCAACATAACACGGTTGTCCTTTTTTCATTTGTCATAACGTTATCGTCCTTCCATAATCCTAACCTCGTAGTCCTAATATCATAGTCTAGTGTAATGTTTTCTCCCAACTAAATACGATCACTTGCTCACATTTCAAGATTCATCATACCACCAGGTTTTTCACCCAGGTATTATATTATACATGTTATATTATACCGGTGATTATTTATTAAAAACAGAAAATACTTTATTTTTTTTCGTCACACCACACACAGTCACATATAGCAAAGCCATTCTTTTACGTTTACATGCAAACATTAAAATGTAATATAACTTAGAAAACTAACTATGCCACCACCACCACCAGCTTTTAACTTTCTCTTCTTTTTCTCCTCCGGGTTTAAATCATGATGATGATAGTGATGATCACTACTTTCCCTTCTGACTAGGAGGAAAGGGATGAGTACTGTTTATAATAAGGTATTACCTTGTCTGACTTTTCACTCGGTTGAATTTTTGTATAATTTAACCGAGCTAATTTCAGGAGCCCTAAGTATGCAAACAAAGTTTTCAAGTTGACTCCTCATAACTTCCAATTACGGAAGAGTAGTAGTAGCAGTCACTAGTGAAATACCTCCTTTATCATGTAACCCTTTTAGATTGGATAGGATAATAATAAGATATTGTTCTTCTCCATAAACTATAGCACATCTCATCTCATTAATGTTCCCATTGAAAAATTATTGTCATCCATGTTACTCTTTTCTCTCTCTCTCAACTCCTCAGATTGGTTTACTCCTAAGAGATTAATTGGATAAAGCGAAAGAAGCCTGAGTGGTGAAATACAAGTGCGGTATAGTGGTCTTATACGTACGTATTATATTTTCAACGACATTAAATTAAACTGAAGATACGAGATGAAAAATCCTTCTTACTAAAAGTATCTCTAAAAACTTAGAGATGAGAAAATTTTTAATATTTGCAAATTGGTCGAGTACTATATTCCATTACAAAAATTATTTCAACTATAGATGAAAGGCAAATGAATCTAAAGAAAGTGGTTGGGTAGTAATAGCATATCGATGATGATGATGATGGTGATGGTGATAATAAGTCGTGTACTATAGAGACACTATTGTATCCGAGTACAATACCCACCACGGTACAATGTTGGACTTGATAAAACGCTACTGCTGAAGAGCAAGTTGTAAGTCGAAGCCTCAGAAGATAATATTATAACATGAATGCATAATAATTTATCATGTAACCCTTTTAGATTGGATAGGATAATAATAAGATATTGTTCTTCTCCATAAACTATAGCACATCTCA
>JAQGAA010000255.1:0-26339 GCA_034696425.1 Isotoma viridis
GTGAAAATACAACCCAAAAGTGAGAGTACCTCGCGGCGTGAGGCAGTCCATTGTCCCAATGAATAGAGAACTTACTTAGAAAATTGACCGTAACAAAATAAACCTATTTGTTAAAGTCAAGAGGGTGTGGATAGGACGGACAATAGACAGACTTTAGAGTTTTTGAAGGAAAATAATGAAATCCAGAATTTAGAAAAATAATGCATTTTAAACATTTAAACTGCCAGGAACTTTAAGTTTCTTGCCTCAGGATAAGAGATGTTGTATTTGTAACTACAACATGAATAATTTGTTACACCTTGGTTGTCTCTAGGATGCTAAATTGCTAAAAATCTTATTGAGTTTCATTGTCAATTAAGTCTTTTGTTTTACAAGACTCATAGAGTCAGAAGCAAAAGGTTACGGAACAACTTATCCGATTGCTCTTATCTTAAGTTACTAATTCACCTTAGTATAAAACACTTAAAGACATGCATTCCAATATCATCACCACAATTTCATTTGAAATTTAGTATAAACAATACAGTATACAGTACAGTTAAAAGGTATTTATTTAATTACATTAGTTTTTTTGTATTAAGATTGTCGAGACTGAGACAAAGCTTTTTCCTATACTTAAATGAATATTATGTGGTAAAACATCTAATTGTTATTGCTAGATGAGATCAGAGACCTGAACGGGCCACCTATGAATGAAATACATTTTTTGATGTGTAGGAAATTTTTCTTGGTTTTGAGGTTTTGCAATTGATTGATTTTTTACTGATCACTGATCATCGGCTGTTTATTCAAATCAAAGGTGGTTGATCATAGTAGTAGTAGTGTTCTTTGGATAAAAAAAGGATAATCTTTAAGGAAGGAGAATCTATATTGTAAGATTTCATTGAAAAATAACATCCATGTTTGATTTTATTGCAAGGCTTGAGTAGCATATATGCTATGTTACACCTGTTTGTATCTTTGTATACATGTACGTAGATGATATTATGGTTTGAACCAATATGGATTTCGATTTTCATCTCCAACAAACATGAAACCAAAGTTTAGCCACAAAAGCTCTTATAAATTGTAATCAGTGTAAATCGCAATTGCAAATTGAAACTTCAGGGTGGGAAAAGCCACTTCAAAGACTAAACCGGCATCATCATCGGTATTTCATACTCTAAAGGAACAGCTCCAACTATGCGTGAAGCGTTTATTATATCTTACCTCTTCTGTGGCGTAAAGTCATCATAATATAATTTAAAACTATGTACAAGACTATATGACAGTTTTTTATGCACTGAACATTTCAAATTGTACTTCTATTCATACATTTGATTAGCCTGTATGCCTCTAGACCCAAATGTGTATGAGTATGTGGTATTATTGTGTAATCTCTTTAGAGTCTTCTGGAGTACATTCAGAGTGAAATCATCAAATCATTATATTCTTCTGAAGAAGTCTGAAGTTTTGTAACATAAATCAAGTAAAAGTTCAATGAATATTATATACATACAATTTATTATGACTTGGCACTTGGTAATAGTAATAATAATGAAATAATAATGACCTTCGAATTCTTGACTGGGCTTAAATTACTTTATGTATTTACGCATAATTTTATAATTTTTTTTGGTGATATACTTGTTTCATTACTACTACTACTACTACTACTAAAATTCTTTGAAGTAAATAAGATATACATGATTTGTGTTTGTTACAAGAAGAAAAGAATGATTCTCTGTAGTCAAATGGTCAAAAGATCTGATCAGCCAGGAGTCAGGAGGGGCATCAGTCAGGATTCCCAAGTATTACATAATATCGTATATTCTTTTAATCATATAGCATGATTTTTTATATAACCATAGTTAAAAACTGATTGGCAAAAAGTAAATGAAATGTGGTCGGCCAATGCTTGATTAATCTTAGAGAGTGGATGAATGAAATGAATCTAGAATCAGGTAGATCACAGAAGAGGTTTTTTATTACCTTTTGCATATTATAATCCTGCGTATGGATTACATGATTATTACGAATCTGCGTATACTCAGAGAGGATTACTCTGATGATTATATTATTAGTATTATTATTATTATAATACTTTCATATATATTATTTGCGCACTTACTTTTCCATTGTATGTATGTGCCATACCTACTGAAAAATGTGATTACAACAAGAAGGGAATTGGTATATGAGAAGATGATAGGACCAGAGACCACGCATTTGCTAATGGTAAATAGACCAAAAGAGTTAAGTCGGCGTGGCCTTTTCACCTTGAGTTTTTTATTAGATAATGATTCATCCTTCTAGTCTTTTCCCGTAGATCTATTGATTGGAGATCAATAATATGCAAAATATCTTCCACCACCACCACTACTACTTATTAGTTGGTAGGTACGATATAATAATAAATACTAGATTATGATGATACAAAGGCAGTGTTAGTGATGGCACATAAGGTTGAACAGGTTCGACAAAAAAAAACAACATGGAAAATATGAAACAATCTTTTATACACAATGTACATATCGCACCAAAGGAAGAAAGAAGATTGAGAAAATAAAATCCACTATATTTATTACCCCTTCAACAAGAAATGTACTCTTTGCATGCTTTTTTTTCACTCTTGGCAAAAGTCCTTGGTTCGATTGTATGACAGGTTAATCTTATTTTCATCTTTATTAGAAAAATTCTTTGTGAATTCTTTCAAGAATTGCTCATCAAGCAAATACCTACAGAAGAGATACAGATATTATATTATTAAGTTTCTATCGGTCAGTCAGTACTGATGATGTTGACTTGTGGTGGTAGTGCTGAGTGAGTAGTAGTGTGTACAGTCATTGGTTTAATATTTAAAAGATTTTTTTTAATCAGACTGGGATATCCTCAAGGCAGCTGGATCTTCACGATTTAATGTATTTTCCCAATAATTCTTTTTCTTCTGGTTTCAAGTTGTTACTTTAACTTTGCTCTTTTATTCTAATCTTTTTACTCTGCTGTTGAGATTTAGCCACTTTTTCCAAGATTCAAGTAAGAATTAGGCAAACGAGGAGTAAAAAGAGTTGTAAAAACTTTAAAAACCCCAATAGGGCTTATATACTTACTAGATAGAGTACCTCGAGCCACGTACTGCTTAAAGCTAAGATGATAAAGCTGTACTTTTGAAAGCAAAAATGCTGAAAAGTTATACAAATACAGAAAATATAAAAGATATTACACGATAAAATAATCAAGTATTCAATGCTTTTTAAGGCCACACCATTCTTTGCAAGTGTACAAAGTATATAACAATCTTATGTACAATTTCTTTGATTAAGATATCACGTTAATATATGACCAAGAAGAAAATTACATAACCTTAGGTAATCATTTCTTGATTTGTTTTTACTTAACCCAACCTTTCCTCCAGGAAATAGCTCCTTTCACTTACGCACTTATGCATACATACATGGTGGTGGCAGTACAATGGTGAAGATGATGATGATGATGAAAATGACGATAATAATAATAATGATAGTAATGCAAACGAAACATCAAATCATTTTATTACACACACACACACTCAAATACCTATGTATTATTATTACTGAAATTTGAAGAAAAAATCATAAAACTTGATCCAATACTTAAAACTAAAACTTTTTCTTCTGTCCACTTATTCATGCCATGGGCATTTTCAGTAAATACATTATATCTGACAACAATCTTTCTACTTGATCAGCTTTGTCTTCGTCTAGTAGTAAGTTGTAACATTTTCTGACTTAAATCGTCTCAAAAGGATGAGACTCTATTAAGTTTGAAGTGTTTAAAGTTTTGATAAAGTTTTCATTTTCTCAGGAGTTTCATGTTGGGTATTTGAACATTTAAGATACGTTTCATTGTAAGTGTATTTTTTATTTTGTTGATTTCGATTTCGATGCATTATACCACTTATTGATAAGTCTTTTTACTTTAGTTGTTTTCTGTTACTTTTTACTTGTATATAGTAAAGACTTAGTAATTATATATTATGAGATTGTCCACGTTGTTGCTTGTTTTTTGCTTTGGGCTGCGAGTTGTTTCCTTTTATTAAAGAAAAATAAACTATTGTAAGAGTACTTTAAAACTTGAGAACTGAGAAGGTTACTGTATCACATTCACACATACATCAATTGACCTTTTATGATTGCCTTTCTTTGTTGGTAAAAAATGATTCCGAATTCAGTAGACAAATGTCTCAAGTCGCAACAAGTGAAATAAATAGAACTTTAGCGTAGTAATAAATCTCGATGTGACTTAAATCCTGATACTTTAAAGTCTCTCAAGTGGTCGGATGGGAAATTGACAGAATAGAAAATATAAAAGAATGCCGCACCCACATAAGGACCGGAAATTGGGCAAATATAATATTATTAGTTTTGTATCTATCTCATATTATGTATTCTCTCTCATGGTATTTCACTCTTATTGTTATTGACCTTTGGGCAACCTTCTTATTTATAAGTTACTGAGTCATTTCTAAGAATGATATGGGATACTTCCTAAACACCGTTTTTGTGATAGTGATTCAAGCCATCGGTTATTTAACTACGATTAATTTTTTTTCAAATCAGGAATCGTCTTTATACAAACAAATCTAGCCACAACTTTTATATTTACAAAGTATGGCATTTATATAAACTGGTCAAAGAATATAAATCAACTGACCACGACTATTATTATGACTACACTGACTATTATTACGTTCTTATTGAAGTTTAAGAATGAAATAGCGGATATGTTGTAGTTGTAATAAGAAAACGCATTTTCATTCATTAATTTCATTCAAATATAAAATCGTGTGTGTGTATTTCCTGTAAATAAGAAAAATAATATTTTGGAAACACTTCAAATTCAATTGAAATGTTTAAATTGTTAAAATTTTGAACCAACTTGTTGAATATGACTCAATTTAAAACATCAACAAACATACATACAATTGATATTGACATTGTTGTGGTGGTACAGCATTTTCATTTTCTATTGAATGGAATGTCTTATTTTCAAGTAGAGATCTATTTCATTCATCCATTCATTCATCGTTTTATTCATACAGTAGTGTAATAATAGGGTGTAATAATAATCTCTAGTATACCACAACAATGTAGTAATATTCAGGAAATTGTAATTTGTTCACTTGAAATATTATTTTTATTACACATACTAATCTTTCTATAATATTCAGTTGTATAAAGTGGTGACAAAGTGTATAATCAAAATTCCTAAGCGTTTTATTTACCAGGAGATTCACCAATGATAATCATAATAATAATAAAGATTGTCCAGAGTTCCTTGAGAAATATGTTCTCATCTATTAACACTTTTTTAAAGATAATTTTTCATATAACATTATCATACAATTTGTCACAAAGAACCAAGAACCTGTATAACATACCACTATACACTATATACTATACATATATATAGGTACATCTAAAGCCTATTGCTTCCAATTTTTCTATCAGGAATTTATTAAATTCACACCTTACGCATATTATAAGGCGTCCACAATGTCAAGGTCCTTACATATCTTGAAAGCCTCTTGAGTACCCTTATTTCCCAATGTTGTTATTATTATTATCATCATCATCATCAAAGAGGGTTGTTTGACTCTAGTGAACTGATAAAGTAGCTACTAACCTTCAAAAAACCTAATGATAAAAAATTAAGGTATAACTTAAAGAGGATAAGATAAGGTAGCAAATGAGTTACTACTACTAACTCCTCTACTGTACCGACTACTATATATAAAAGCTATTAACCCTTATCAACCAGTAGTTGTATATAGTAGTAAAGAATCTGACAAAAATATGGTAAAAGGGTTCTTCTCTTTTGCTGCGTGCAGGTTCAAAGTCTCATAATTTTGATCTTATTCTTAAAGCAATACGATCTACTTAAGGGCAGATGTTGTCCGAAACAATTGAAAAATTCCTAGTGTTTTTTTTACAACTCTCCCACTTACAAAGTAATTTCAACTAATTCATAATTACATTGAAGAATACGTGCTCTCTCTCTTTCTCTCTCTTGTGTTTTATACCATCGGTATGATGATTTCTTTTTGATATAGGGAAATATATTCTGGGGTGAAATACACAATAATTTTTAAGACCCTCTTTGAGAGCTTTTTTTTATTTATCAAAGAAAGGAATAAGAAGATTTTCATTGAGATGAATTCTTCTGCTCCCATCCCATAGTAAGTACAATCATCATCATCATAATGATAGTTAAACCTGGAATGAAAAATCTTTTAGTTTTGTAACGCATGAATGAGTATAATGATCCCACAAGATGTTACTCTGTTTTTAGGATGAATGTGTTTTACATGTGTGATGATGGTGGTAATTCTTATGCGTTAGTAGTGAAGCTTACAAAATTTAATCATATTTTTATATCATTATGAGATGTGATATTCTTTAATATGATGTGTAGGTAGCAGTATTATTATTTTTATTATTATGGGTATATTTAGTATATTACAGATATTTTTTATTACTAATGAGTGTGGATGTGGAACAAGTTTTTTAATTTTATACAATATCACCTAATAATAATAATATTATATATCCAGAGTTATTACTTATCACCACTGTTACATTACAACCACCTGACCACTGTTCCAGAGTGCATTGAATCCTTGTCTGAGTCATCAACAAAGACAAAAGCCCAAGAAGATTTTTGTAGGGTTAACTCTATCTGGGTTTAAGTTATTCAGCCAAAAACAGATTATCCATACTTATACATATTCATGACCGCTTTATTGTTTTTTATTTCTATATCCATATCTGTGATGAGTATTCAATTCGATACCAAGTTTAGTACATATTGTAATAGGAATAGTAGTAATAATAATAATCTCTAGCTGTACCTCCAGATTTCATTCATAAATCCAAGTCTGTTGGTCCTTACTTAACTTCAAGCAATGGTTTCAAGAGATACTTGTGTTGCATGATTTTAATGCATGATCCTTTTATTATGAATGAACACAATATTTTTACATTTTTATATTATATTTAACTGCTTCTAACTATGGAAATGAGTTAATGGGTATATTGGATATGAATGAGATTTTCATTATTACTGTATATATAGAAGAATATTAAATTACGCTTAATTTGTATAATATAGTACAAAAAAGTATTATACTTCTTGACTATAGCCACTGGACTGGAGATTTACTTGTTTTTCTTACTCTACTCACTAGAAATCAAGTAAAACTATTTCATTCATAAACACCATCTTAGAAGTAACGATATATTATGAGAGTCAATATATTTAACAGTCAAGGTTCCAAGAGTACACACACACTATGACATTTTAAAAGGTTAAAATATTTTATTATGCTAGCCAGGCCGGACATCAATGAAGACAGAGAAATGTCAATGACTACTGCTAACTCATACTCCAGTTTCCATTAGAATATATATGTAAATATGTACCGTACTTAAATAGAACGGAATAGTAGTAAGGGAGTAATAGTGTATTTTATGTTAAATTTTGTTATGGGTTAGAGTGTTAGTATATTAGTTACAGGTTAGTTTCAGCAAGTTTATGAATGAATGATTGTCAAGAATGCTTATTGTTTGTTGTTTAGGTTCAGGATTTTAGCACTTTCCTTTTAAGCCACTTCTCAGAAGTCTGTTAAGTCCTTTAAAGCTGTCAATTATGTCATGTTGTGAGCTAAAAGTTTAGTTCATTGACAAAATGTTTTAAATCAGGTCGGTGGTATGTTTCATTTTCTTGGTTGTTAGTGGAAATTTTTGTAGTTTCTTTAGCCGCATGCCATATATGCGGGTGGTTTGCATGATTTATTATTACAGGAGTTTTTTATTGTTTATTACAGTGATAAGATTATACAGTAAGGAAATAAGTTACTTATTTTTGTGGATAAGGAAAGAAATATTTGGTGTGTAGAGTTAGTAGTGGTGGTGGTACCAGTAATGAGGGTTCTATGCTCGTAATCATAATAATGATATGCTACTAGTGTCAAATATTGTGTTGGAAATGGATGGGAATGACATTAACAATTTTAGGGTTTGGATGAGTAAATTAGAGGGACACTGAGAAAACTCTTTCTCTTTGCCCTTTCATTCAAAAAGACAAGAAGATTGCGGCTCAGAAGTCAAAGAGTACCTCAAATTATTAGAATCAGGCTTTTTTTGTTTCAATCATGACTTGTATATAAAAAGTGAACTTGGAGAAGAAAACACATGATTATTTTTATGAGTTGTCAGTCGTGCTACTTTTTTTAGTAGAATTTGTAAAATGAAATGTGCAGTTTGTAAAATACTGATAAAGCTAAAAGGTTTTTAAAAACATCAATACACTAAATAGTAAGACAATTAAAACAAATGCTTACAATAAGTATTCTTGTACAATTTTCTCTCTAAATCCTGTCAAGACTTCCTGTCCTACAAAAGCATCTATCATTTAAATCTCAGAAAACTTTGCATAAACAATCTGAATCTATTGTGGCTTAGAGGAAAGGCCATTAAGAATTGTTTTTCTTGAAGACCTTTAGCCTTACAAAATGAACCCATGTCAAACTAGGTAAATGCTTCTAAAAATCATAAATGTACTTTAAACTAAATTCAATTTGTCAGTCGGAACTTCCAATAATGGTTTTGAAACTTGTAGAGATCTTTTCTCCGTAAAAGTTAAACTCTTGTGGAAATTTTACAACTCAAAACATAAGAAGATTACAAGCGTAAATAAGATCATTTTATGTCTTCAGTTTTTTTTTCATTTTTCGTACTACGCAGTCAAGGTAGGTAATAAAGAGCACAAAAGTAAGTCCAAAGACAAAGAGCGTGAGATCTGGGGGATCCGCAGGTATCGTCGCCTGATGAGAGATACGCGAGCTGACCCAACAGGACATAAAAGTGTATTTGAAATAAAATCTCACAAATAAACTAAAGCTATGGTATCAATCTGGAAAGGAAATCTCACTGAAAAACAGCAGCAGCAGTGTCATTAAGTAGTTAGGATAAAGTGCCATACCAAATACCAGTGTCAACTTTTCTCAATCCTTTCCAAGAATTCTGAAAGATAAATAAAGAAGCCCATAATTTCATTGCCACTAGTACTACTACCGAGACCGACTGATGTTAAGGAGGCTTTTTACCTTCAACAAATAAATGAGCGATGAGACGGCAGTAATAATAAAAGTCTTCTGAACTACCTTTACAGTACAGTACCTAGTATGGAAAAAAACTTAAGCAATACTGGAAAAACAGAGTATTTAAAAAACAGATAGAGCGTTTTCATCGTTTAAATAACAAGTTAAATATTGCTTTTCAAAATGTCTATTTAAACTGGCCACTATGAGATGTCTGGACTTGCATCCAACATATTATGATATCGAGAAGTTTGGTGATCTTTTATTTTAAAAGTAATACATTTATAAATATAAATGGTATAGCCCGCTTTGATTTCAGGACATTTAAATTAACTTAAGATAATTTAAAGCTCATAGTGGAATTTAAAACTTTCATAAAAAATTTTCAAATGAACCTTATTTTGTTTAGAATAATCAAAACGGGCTGTAACATATAAACTAAAACAAACTTTAAAACTGTGTTAACAAAGTACTTGTGGTATGAGGGGCTAACTTTTAAACCCTAGTTAGAAGAATCAAATTATTATTCTTGATAGTCTTCCTTAAGTATATAACTACGATAGGGTATTTATGTGCAAACAGAAAGAAAAATTCCAACTGCCAAACGCCAAAGGAATCTCCGAAGGATAAGATGGAAAAAACTGCACCCTTCGTTGCCTTCCTTAACTTTTAGTAGATTATCCAGTCCTTCAATTTCACTTTGATGCCGAAAAAACTTACTTGAGAGTTGAGTCTTCTGGCTTTTTTTCATGTTGGTTATTTTTTTGTTGTTTTGTGTTCTACGTACTTACTTTATACCAATGTCATAAATCATACTTATGGAACCTTTCTTAGAGTGGCGGAACTAGGCTCGGTCTATAGGACGAAGGTCGTTATTATTATTATTTTTATGATTTTTATTGTTATTATCCAGAAAGTAAAGCGAGTTTATGAATTAACTAATTTTTTGGTCACTTTTGTTCAAGTTTGTATGGAGATCCTACATAGCTTATAGAGACAATTATTCAATTTTAAGTTGGTGAAAAATAAAATTAAAAACTATTGCTTAGTGTATAATTTCTTAGAAAATTGTAAGGTGCTAAATTACAATGTAATTAGATCTTTTGTAAAAAGGCTTCAGAAGGTGACTGGAGTTTTTGCTTTCTGCTAGACAATACATCATGTAATTTTTCACTTAAGCAATTAGAATTAATTTTAGGTTAAACAAGTCAATATGCATGTAAAGCTGTATATCTATCACCTGTAATAAATCACTGTTTCCAGTTAGATTTTGCAACGAATAAATAGAAGTTAGATTAGCATTCTTACAGAAAGCTTTTGATTAAACAATTGAAACTTTTATCAAAAGCACGAAAAATAACCGAAAAATCCTTTTCAGAATCCAAATGAAGTCAACAATGCCTTAATAAGGTCCCGAAAACTTATTAATGAATCAGTGTTGGGTGCAATGAATCGGACTTAATTTATTTTCTAGGTGAGATTCATCAATCATCCAACATCAATATCTTGTGTCCTCTCTCTCCTCAAAAAGTCATCCCCACAGACTATTGAAGACCGTACAATGTTCCAATCCTCTACCCATTGACACTCTTGCCATTGACACTTATAAGAAGGTGAAGGACTTAAGAAGATCCACTCACTTATCCCTTTTGTCCCTTTCTTTGTAATATACATAAGTCCTATTGACTAAGAACCGCATTTATATTGCAATTGTTGTCATGATTTTGGGGAGGTACGTTCTACATCCTGGAGTCAATTCCTCACTTCAATAACTTAAATGTTTACTTGATGAACTACAGCGTGTATGAAGAGACATCCCATTTTTATAATGCTGAATAGAAAAGATTCAAAATAATTTACTCACTAAGTAACTCAAGAATTACAACAGACAACAAATTTAAATCTGATTGACAAGAAGACAGCCTAAATATTCCTGGTGTTATTTAGCAACCCCATGTAATTAAATGCATGACTGTGTATAAACCATGACAAGAGTTTTTTAAAGTTGCAGCTGAATACAACATTATATTATTGCAGTGGTAATATTATTAAGATGAAGGTCAACTTTTTAAAAACATCATCGACCTTTGGACCAAAGTCATAAGATGATGGGAAAGTACATTTTATATTTTCGGTTGCATACAATTAGGCAATTAGTATGGAATTGCAATGGATTTAGATCATAATATAGCAGAAATGACTTAGGTGTCAGAAATTTTGAAGGTCTTCATGATAATTAAAAACCATTCGTGATCCACTTCTAGCCGACTCCAGTAATTTAGCAAAACCTTGCGTGAGCTTGAGCAGGGATGAAGTTCCTAGTAACCGGTATTTGATGTCTGTCTGTCTATGTCTGTGACTGTGAGTCTGAGATGTGATTTGATTACAAGTTTTTAAACATTCAATAAAAATTCTATTTTCGAGTTGAACATTTCAATTGAAAATTTTTATGAGGTTTTATGAGATCATTTTAAAAGTAAGGATTCCAGACGAAAATATTACTTAGGAGAGTAGTGAGGTAAAGAAGGCGGACCACCCAAGACAATAGACTTTATATACTTTCTGTACTTCTCTGCAGGATATTATTTTCTTTAAAGAATTAATTAAACTCTTAATAAACTCACTGAAGATGAGAGAGAGACCCTACTTACAATTAATGAAAGGTATCGATTGGGATCATTAAGAAATCTATAACGTGGAATTAAATAAGGTCAGCACGGAATGTTGTTTCACATGTTTATGTTCACTCTGGACAGGAATTGCTCTACATATTTTTGCTACTCTTGAATTGAAAACCTAACTTATTTCGGTTAGGATTCAGAATGTTTGATTGGAAATCGCACCTGTTTGGCATTACATGTGATAGAGTGACATAAAAACAGGCCAAGAGAACTTTTCTCAGAAATATCGTGACCTGATTCTTTGGGAGTAACACTGACACTGAATTTTCGTGATCAAAACGCATAAAATACTTGTAAATTTTGTTGATTCAAATGGTACAAGTGTAATTGCATATTTTAATGATTATAATCTTGTGGCATGTCATGTAAGTTTGTGGAATTATGTTTGATTTCCTGACATAAGGGATACCGAAGGTTCATATCACATTCCGTTTTAAAAGATCTAAATTTTTTGCAAAAAGAGTTTTGCTAAACGCATAAGATTGGAGAGAACTGTCACATAATGATTGATCTTTGACCTCGGGTTTTATATGATTTCAATCAACCCGGAAGCACCAAAGTAAAATTCCTGTTAGAGTGCAAACTATATATCAGTCACATACTTTAATATTGTAACATCTGCAATCACACCTTTTCATAAAACCTGCCTTAAAAATTTTATGATTATCGTAGGACAGGAAACATCCAGGTGTTTGATCCAGCACTAAAGAAAGTGAAAGTTTTCTTCAGTCTTTATTACCATCTCCCCGATCTGGTTTCTTCAGTTGGTTACTACATTAGACTAAAAATACATGCATTAGGTTATTCCTGATTATAATCCATTAGCAAATCCCTGTCTTTTACCTATCAGGAGTCTTAAAGAAATTGATTTTAGAAGTATGAAGAACTCTGTGCTGAAATACCTTTCTGAAGTTTCCCAAACCGAAACATTATACAAATTATTATAATCAAAGTGCAAGTAGGTAACGAAAAATGCAATAAAACCACCCTGCTGGAATAGAAAAGTCAGAGAACCTGTAAGTTTCGTTTCATGTAGCCCTTTGCTTGGTTACTTCATAAACAGTATGTATAGAAGCATATTATTGCATTTGTAAATATATAACATATAACTCAAGACTCAAGAGTATAGAGAAAAGTAGTGAGTCATTGCTCAATTACTGAATTCAAACTCGGATATTTCGGATAGATTGGTAAATGTTTGACCGACATGGGACACATCAAACTAGTAGTCCTTCCGTTATTACCACGGACACACATCACTGCACTTTTACTAGCTTTATCAAGTATTCATGTGGCAAAACATATGTAATTCTAGAGAAATGTTGTATAGAAACATTGCTAGTCATGTCAAGCAATTCTAAATAAATTATGTATATTGAGTAGATTGCATGCAAACCTTCAGTATCAATCGTTTTTGAGATGCTTCTACTACTACTATTTAGAAAGTAAAAGTAGGTGAGCGACCGACTTTAGTGACAATTGGCCTATGACTCTCATTCTAATTTCATTACAAATTCTTTTTGTACCGATTCCAATCTATTGCATAGGATGACCCTTAATTCCATCCGAATTAGGTTACTTTGCTCAATATGTTTCCTTAATAATGCAAAGGATCTCTTGTCACTACGAAGAAAGTAACAAATGACTTCGCTTGTCATGATGTGTAATGCTTAAATAGTTACAAATTACTTTTTTTTAGAATTGGAACGTGAATGTCGAAGGGCTTTAATATATATATAGCTCTAATAAAACCAGGTGTGAGGTGGATTGCCGGGTTTCTTATATAGAGAATGATAGCACTTGGATTTGTAAGAAACCTCAATATCTAATCTAAGGTATTTATTAAAAGCATGGAAAATTCGACATACAAAACTTCGACACAAGTAAAAGTCCCAAAATGACACAATCCAGTTGACATGATAGGATTGCTCAGTCTTTTGCAACTTGCTTTCCCATACCATAATCTAAAATTCGTTTCCTTAAATACCCCCTGAAAAACCTCAATCCCAGTTGAAAATGTTTATACCTCTTTGCTAATCAAGTAAAATCAATCGATTCCGTATACAGTTCTGTGCGAAACCGATATTTCTCTCTATAAAAGGAAGTTTTTCATGCAACTCTTCCGTATTTCCTATTCGTCCATCCTTCCACAAACTACTATCATTTAATAAAAGCAAAACCGCATTCTCTGCAGTAGAAGTGTTCTTTGAAAAAAACCTTTCACCCTACAAAGTTCTTTTTTAAAATAGATAAATCCTCTCTTCTCTGATCTAAGCGATAGCACGCTCAACTAATAAAAAACGTGCTGGGTTGCACATAAAATGAAATCAAGTTTTAAAAAACTAGCTTGAAATATCATAACAAATATTTTATCAATCTACCACCAAGTAGTATAAAGTTTGAAATTTTAAATACCAACCTCTCTCCTGATTGAATTGCAAGAATCAAGAATGTATATATATATTTAATATAATATAATACATACATTGCATTCTACTGCTACTACCAAAAGATATACGATTCTAAACTAGTACCCGCATATTTAACAATTCCAAAACCACAGAATTCTTTACAAGGCATTTATTGCTAACCAGAATTCCTCCACTTGAGAATAGCATTTGATAAAAAAGTCAAAATCTGACGGCATTAGCATAACTGTCTTAGAAAATTTTTGGAATCCGGTCCAGTCAAACCTATACTTGTTCTTGTGGTAAATTCACTTCTTCTCTAGTGTGAGACAAAACACATCATCCTTTTCATATTTTTTTCTATTTCATTAATTCAAATTCTCAATCTACTCTCGAATCCCAAACCCAAGTAGCAGTGTCTACTAGCAGGAACGTCAAACCTTAAGGCTTCATTTAAGGGACTCAGCTAATGTTTATGAAAACAATCAACAATAAAATTATATTATAACACATACTTGAGAAAAAAAGCTGAATCCTGTTAAAATGAAGCGTATTCAAACACTGCAATCAAAATCTTCACTTTTTCCTACAAGTCGGGCAAAAAGGAATTTGATCTTTGTTGTCATCTCATTACTACTTTCATTGTTTCCTTCGGCTCTTGGAGTAACTTTGACTTCTGAGGAGATCCATAACAGAAGTAGTAGTGCTACTGCAAATGCTGCTACTACTTACGTTGGCACTGGGGACAGAAATCTTATTAATACTACAGCAACACCACCCCCAGAAATAAAAGGAAGAGCACAACGCTCTCCGACCTCAGGTTGGATATGGAAATCAGGAGTTGAGAATTCTAATGGAAAGTCAGATTCTGAAAAGACTTCAGATTACAAACCTGTAGAGGTTCCAGGCAAACTAAAATCATCATCAAGTTCCAGGAGTTTTGATACTGTGGGGAAACAAGTTCAAGAAGAGGCTGCTTCTGCTTTCGGTATGCAAATTATCTTTAGTAAATCTTTAGATTTCTTAGTAGAATAGAGGTAACTTGTATTATTTCTACTAGCCTTGTCTGGTTGAACTTTAATAACGCGTTATTAGCTTTCGGCCTTTGAGTTTGCCAAGCCAGACAGCTCATTATTTGTAATTAAATCAGTTCTCATTAAATCCAGAACACTTTTCTTTAAGCCAAAAGGCTTGTCCAGTCTAAAAGGCATGGAAAGAATGTGATTCTACGCGACTGTAGCTACTAGCCTTTGTTCTATTACGTTACATTTCTCTAAATAAGATTGAATTGGGTTTATTATTCAAAACTATTTGCACGGAGATCTAGATCCAAGCAAGAAAATGCATCTAATTGCTGATACATGACATAATACAAGACTTTTGTAGAATTTGGGGTTTTTTGTTCGCTACCACCCTGAAGTAGCGATGTAGGCTTGTTTCATGAACTGAATATAAGCTCACGTCATGCTGCATGTACACTTCAGACAGACTTTTGAAAGACTTGTTACACTGGGAAAATGTTTGTTTTTTCGAACTCTTGCAAGTTTGTAGATATTAAAATTTCAAATTATCAAGAAATTGACGAGCTCAAGAGAACAAGAAAAAATTACTTTATGCAAAATCATTTTAATTGCTTTTATATTCTTATTTTATTACTAATAAGTTCAAACATACAAATCTAAACTCCTGTGTTTCACATCAGTTTGATATTTCTTTTAGAACGAGAACATTAGCTTATAGCTGAAGTAGCAGTTGTAGTTGTATATAGTAGCTGTGATAATTTTTCGGTTACATTAAAAACTACACCAAGTTTACAATCACAATGCAAAGAAGTTAAAGAAATTAACGAATCTTTAAGCCTAAAATCACGTAATGATTAAAGTATTTACGACTTGGGCGAGTTTTACTTTAAGAGATCAAATAACAGAGTACATGATACGAAACTCCCTTCGCATATAAAACGCAATTTTAGATAAAAAGAGTTAAAATTAATGTATTCATTTAAAATTCAACATCAACTCTTCCTCACAAACTTTTACCAGTTAGTACACACTACAACCACCCATTAACTTTTGAAGTTATTCAGACACATATAAAAAAAGGACAAAAAACTACTCCTCTGATCTAATTAGCAAACATGGCTAATTAAAAGTGTTAGAATTAATTAGCATTAATAATGAGAGTTTTGAAAAAGTTGAGAGGTTTGTAATAACATTACACAATAATCATTCGTAGTTAGTTTAAGCCTATTCTGAAATTTCCATACAATTAACATTATATCATATTACAACTACAACAATTCCCAGCCAGCAGTCTCATTATATTACTTGAATCTCTCTAATTAAGGTAAAATTCAGAAAGAATTGAATAAATAGTTGAACTTATTAGCTCGTTTTTGTACAATTTCTTCTTGTTATAATTGATATATTTACCTAGTGTTTAAAAGATGAGCAAAATGAACTTAAAATGAAAATTATTAACTAAACTGATTACATAGATAAAGTATATTATGATGAGATGAGATGAAAGTAAGACAGAGTGCTTCTTTTTGTTTAAAAATATTCTTTTAATTCTTAAAGCAGTTTCAACTATGAGATGCAATAGGTATAAAAGTTCTCTCTGGAGTTATTAAGAATTAAGAACTTGTTCTTTTTAAACCTGCTAATTTTCGCATAAATGGGGAAACTTGATTTTCCAATCTGAAAAACAATTTATGCTGTCACGCAATTTGCTCTTATGCTCAATAGTTGTTAGTAAAATGAATATTAAAGTAAATACCTTAGGCTGTTCTTTTGTACATATGTATATAAGTGCTTCTAATTGACTTTTAGGTAGAACTGCTATTTATTGAGGAAATTAATTATCTTTGTTTTAAAGGAAGCGTTTTATTTAAGCCCGTTGGAATGCATTTCATTTGCTACACATGTAATGTTGTTATGTTAATTTAACCTTTTATTAGAATATTTTGGTACATTCCTTTAACTAGCTGTAAATTAAATTGGGATTACTGTGTATAAGTGTGATTACATTTTTTCTAGATATTATTGAACCTCGGGGATTTTTTACTTTTTTGGACTTCACAACGTCTCCGGTTCCCCCGGTCCCTACTGCCCCTCCGACGGTCCCTTCAACCACTTTGAATAATGCTTGTGTCTGTGTTCCTTATTACCTTTGCAAGGAAAATCAGGTATGCATTTAATTAATTGCTAAGGGCCGATACCCTTAGAACAGCAAATGGGTTTTTATAAATGCTAGGTTTTAAGCAATAAGGTTTCTGGCAAAACTTTGTCGGTGTGGTTTAAAGTTTTCTTGCTCAAGTTTGCTTGGGTTGATTTGTACGTGCTTGTACCTTCTGTAAATAAATAAATAAATAACCAAAGTTAATCTTTTGAAGTAATTAAGAATTCTGCACAAAGCCCCGTACAACACACAAATCCTCCTTTATCTCATTATTCTTTCTTTTCGGTATTCATACATTTGTATAGGAAAGACGGATAATTTACTGCTATTGTAATACAAGAAGTACTCATTAGTCAACACATTTTTGGACTAACCCATTCTTTTTTTTCTCTTGCTTTACAGTGAAAATCCCAAATTCTCACTATCTTATCTTCAGTGAATAATGAATATAATTCTCACTCATGTTTAAACAGATAAAATTTAATTAAATAAATATTTCATTTTTAATTTAATTTTTAATTGGCCTCAATCAGGTAGTTACAGATGGGTCTGGGGTAATTGACATACGACACGGTTGGGGTTGTCCATCAGTACTCGAAGTTTGTTGCCGATCTCCTCTTCCAACACAAGTAACAACAATACAACCAACATCCGTTTCTCCAGCGACTGCTATTCCAGGATTTGTGCCTCAATGTGGAACTCTCAATCCGAATGGGATCAACGCACGAATTCTTGGATTCAAGGTAAGAAAGCATGTTATCTGTTTGTTATTAATAAACAGGTCAAACAAGTGATACACATGGAAGATCAGTTAAGATCAATGAGACAAAGGGGGTTGAACTCGTTATCTGTTAAACCTAGGTAATTTAAGCCTTTAGCATGGATCATGGCTTATCTTGATCTTTTGCTTATTTGTCACCGAAATTCGATACGGTTCACATACATAACATATAAATCCCTTGTAGACTACAACTACTACTACCATAACCAATTTCTATCTTGAATTCGATCTTTAAACATTTCATTGTCTCAAAAAATGGACCCGTATCACCATCATCCCATCACTCCATATTGTTATTCCCTACTACTCCTTTTACTCTTCAACCTTCAAGAAAGACTTGAGAGCTGAAATGCTGAAGTAAATACACCGTGTGGGTTTTTTATTATTTTAAAGAAAATATGATAAAACTAAGGATCTTTGACACAATACAAAATATCTGCATTAAGAAAAAGGTATTAATGATAAGTGGTTGAGTTTGATGGGAATATGAGACATCATGCTGAGAAACTGAAACTATCATTCAAGTAATAAATCTGATGGAGCAGATTTCTTAAATTTTACAGATTAAACGAAACGGGGGTTAAGAACGAACGACTTATGTGGCATTTGTGTGATCTCACAAATAATTGCATGTAAATCCCAGCGGGTACTATTTACTGTGTCTGCTTGCAAGCAGATGTGTGCATGTTGTATATATATTGTATTATTTGTAAAGTTTCTTCTGGTCCTACTGCTGTTCATTGCTACAGAAAGAAAAAACCAGCAGCGCATAAATTATAATTAAAAATTGCAAGTCTACTTCAGTCTAATAGAGATTAAGATCTTCACGAAGTGATCAGACTTGTTGAGAGAAAAGGAACCTGGACTATTGCTTTAAAACTTGTATAGTCTCTCTGTTTGAGGTAATAACATTAGATATAAAAGAGAATAAGAAAAGATAATAAGGTCTCATATGCATGAAGTAATTAAAGTAGAAGTAAGAATTTATTTATCTCAAGTACTCGACAAGACAAACATATGCATTCTTCAAGATGATGGAAAGCTTAATGAAGCAATTTCACCCTTGAGAATCTCTACGAGAAGTCATGCTTTGCATAATTTTAATGCATCACAATCTGGTGCACTTTTTAAAAACTTGTTGGAGAAATTCTCTTACCAATGGATTGAATACCTTTTAGCACACAGGTAGAGTGGATGATGATCATCATTAGATTGGCTCATATAGGACTTACACATAGCCATAATAGCCACACACACACAGGTATTCTCTTATTTCGCTTAAACAAAAAAGATATATATGCCAAGCGGAGTGAGTTTTTGGGATTTGATGACTTTTTTCTCAAGAACTGGGTCCTTTTTCATATCATCATCTTGAAAAAAATTGCAACTTTTCAAACTGTCTTTCATTTGGTTCTTCACGATTATATACTAGTTAGTTTACATGCAATTTTTCTTGGTTTGAGACAGTTTGAAGAGATTTGGTACATTATACATCATTCTTGGAATGAATATCCCAGTTCGGCTCAGATTTCACAATGAATTATGTGATTAAGATGAAAAAAAAGCGTTAAATCATATACTCACTTTTGTAACTAGGTTATATAATTGACCCTTTAGGAAAAGTGATTTTGTATCACGCTCACTTGCCATAAGGATCGTTTAACCTAGAGCAAACTAGATTCGAAGAAATGTTTAAAATCTTTAAAAGTAACTTTTACCCATCTTGATGTTCAGTTGTATTATGGGGTACTTTTTTAGTTTATGCTACAGAAAGGAGTCCTCATTTGCAGAAATTAAAGAATGTACAACTCAATATTTACTAAGGTACTTGTTATCTCTTTTTTTGACTGGCGTAATAATAATATATATTGGAATGTTGTAAGGAATTTAGCAAGTAAATGGGAAATTCTGTAATATGTTATCATAATATCATTTTTTAAATGATATGTTAGCTTAGAGTGCAAAAATAACAAAAGGAAAAATCATATTATTATTATTATTGAGGTGATTCAACACTCTGGATTGCTGAAGTCCTTGCTTGTGTGGCTTTCTGCAACCGGATTTTTCATTCAAATCTTCAAAAGCTTTACCTAACACTTTACCTTTATAAGTTAATGAGTATCAATATAAATATGTTGTATTGTAGTAGTGGTTGAAATGGAAGTGGTGATCAGAATGGTATGCACGCATAAGGTACTTAAGGTACTTGTGTTAAGTACAAATTGCAATCGTAAATCCTTTTCATAACAGGCTTTTTTACTTTTTTGACAGGATTCCGAGACTCAATTCGGGGAGTACCCTTGGATGGCCGCTGTGTTAGAATCAAAGTACATTCGTGGCAAATGGGTTCTTCAATTTCTTTGTGGAGCATCGTTAATTACAAATAGGGTTGTTGTTACAGCAGCTCATTGTGTTAAAGGGTATGTACCAAATTATATGAAATATTGAATAGGAATTAAATTCTTATAATTATATATGATTCCTTTTGTAACATTTTTTACCATGTTTCCTCACACATGTATATTAAAATTCGAGAATTGCTGCCTATTATTTTATTTATATATCGATTATATTATAATATTCGCTTTGTTTTTTTTGAGATAGGTGAAATTCCTAAGTAAATTGCAATGCAGGAAATCTGAATGGAATTTTTTGAAACACATATTCCCAATTCATTCCAGTGTCTTATTGTTATTATTATTGCTAATATTTTGTTATGAGAGAGAGAAGTATGCAAAATTAGGTGTGTGATGACCGTTAAAATGATAAACGATTAGGCAAGCTTATGAAGATTGGTTGGGTCGGGTTGTTTTATAATTTTTATAGTCTTGAGTCAGTTAGTTGACTTATTGTTTGAAAAAGCTATTAAGTATGTGAAATGGAGATGAATCAAGTCACTCTCTCAGGATGAGGATACTCAAGAGAATGAATGGATTATTTCAAAATATTATTAAACTTGTCATAATAAAAGAGACTACGTAACATATTCTATTAGCAATATAATCTCTTATGTTATATTGTATCTCTTTAGGTTGATTTTATAACAAGTGATAGGCCTTTTATACTTTGGGATGTTTAGACTGCTTGAGGTACTTATAAATCTAACGTCTTGAGAAAAAAGAGATAAAAAAGGCTCCATAAAAATAGCACGAAGTCACTCGTGCGTGACATTAAATTGGTGTTGCAAATTTGTTCACGGTGTATCTAACATTATGATTACCTTTGGTTACACTTAACACTTTTGTCGGCTTGTTTATCATAAAACCAAGGAATTAGCCCTTTGGTTTTTATTGCTTATTGAAATGTAAATGTGTGCCTACCCCCTTTGGTAATCCTTTTGTTTGGGGGCGTTTCTTGACGAAATTGAAAACTAATAAAAAACTAAAATTGTTTTTGTTTACATCCCATTCAGTTTCATTGTACATTTTTCTCTTACATAATATTAGCCTTGTTATTATTATTACTATTATTTCAATGTATGTATTTGTTTTTACTTAGAACCGACTTCACTAATGTCATATGGAGCTTTTCTTTACTAATGTTTTTTTTTTCTCTTTAATACAGAAAGAGAACTGGCCATTTGATTATACGCTTGGGAGAATGGGACACACAGACCACAAATGAGTTTTACTCCTATGAGGTATAACTTTTTATGAAAGAAAAGAGGAATGCGTTTTTTAAATGGTTTTGATCAAAGAATTTTATTCAAAGAGTTTTATTTAAAACCACATTGTTTTTGTTTTTTTTAATCGACAGGATATAAAAGTATGGGATATTGTTATACACCCTCTGTTTTACAGTGGTGGTCTGTACAATGACATTGCCCTAGTTTTCTTAAAAAATTCAGCAGTTTTGGCTCCGCACATTGACACCATTTGTCTACCTGAGATTACTCCGCAATATGACTCTACCGCATGTTGGGCAACCGGTTGGGGAAAGAATGCATTTGGTAAGGAAATCTACCTGCCAAGAGTTAGGTGCAGAAGTGTATACTTTATTACACCATATGCTAAATTGCTTTTGATTCAGATTCATATATATATTAAATTAACATTGGCTTAAGGATAGATAATGTGCGAGGAAAAATATATTACCCTTAAATTTCGTGAACACAATCTCACTTAATCTTCCATAACAAGATCTCTATCACGTTATTGCCGTAATTGAATCAAATCTTTAAGCAGTATCACGAATGTAATAAAAACTAATCAAGATCGCATGCATCTCATAGAACCTTCGACCTTTTCTTATGTGTTTTTTATAACACAAATCAGTCTTGATTTTGTGACTACGACCACATCACATCACAATTTCACAACCTTGAATTTACTACCCAATTGGTTTTGTAATATTTATGATGAATTACGTATTGTTGTTAACTCTTATCAAATCTAGTTACTCTTTTATGCATGTACAATTTACTACATTTTTTTGGAATTTAACTTTCTCAGGACATGGAGGCCAATATCAAGCTATTCTGAGGGAAGTTGAACTTGCTACTTCACCAAAGGACGTGTGCCAAAAAGCTTTGAGAGGAACAAATCTCGGCCCAAAGTTCAAGTTACATGACAGCTTCATTTGTGCAGGGGGACTTAAAGACCTTGACACTTGCGTTGGAGATGGAGGTGGACCGCTTGTATGTCCAAGTTTAATTGATCCATGGCGTTATGTCCTTGTTGGGATTGTGTCTTGGGGTGTCAACTGTGGGACTTATGGTGTACCAGGGGTTTATGTCAATGTACCAACATTCAAGGGGTGGATTGACACAGAGATACTCAAAAGAAATCCTACTTACAACCCGTATAGGTGGACTATTTCTGGTTCTGCTAAAAAGAGTGCAGGGCCTCAACAGAGTGGGTGACGACCGTCCAGGCTCTTTGGTCAAAAACTTACCTACAAAACGAGGAAGTCTTAATAATAATAATAATAAAAATGGTAATAATAGGGACAATAGCTCGACAAAAATACAATTTGGATCTACAAAAATTTCTGGAGAGGGAGATCAGGATGGATCGCAGAATCATTGTTATAAATTTCACATTTGTAATTTAGTCACTATAACCATTTCTCTAATAAGTAGTTTAATCTTTAATTTAAGTATTATATGATGATGATGATAATATGATGTGAAGAGTTACTCTAGAGATAATTGCTTCCAGTTTATGAAACTTGTAAAGTTCCTTTGAAGGCTTTTGTGCGGGTTAAAAGTTCCTATCTTCATAGTGATTCTAGTCTCTTTCACAACACAAGTTGATTCAAAGGCATTTTAACCCTGGATTACTTAAAGTATTTAAAAATAAGCATTATTTGTTTGTAAAGTGCACCTAAATATACAAAATGAAAGGTATTTTTCTTGAATAGTGCTATATAATACTTATGACATGTTGGAAAATATTCTTTCTTCCTTAAATAAAGCTTATCATTATAGATTATAGTTCTTCTTACCAGTAAACATATAAGTCATACCATTACCATTCATGTTTGTATTATAAAATGTAGAAGTAAGAAGTGGTGTAAATTAGATGTCAGGGGTAAATTTTTTTCTTGAAGAAGACGGTACCCAAGTGGCTGATAAAATATTACCCTTTTCTACTTACCTTAAAACAGAAGGGGGAAAGGGTTAAGAGTTCACCAAGGTCTCCTTGTTTACCTTGATTTTTTACCGAAAAACTTTGATTGGAATTCCATTGAGACTCCAACTAAACTCATCTTCAGCAATCTCGTATTTTATTTTAGTATCCAATCCCACCAAATATACATTCAACATGTATTATTATAAAGGTAGATTATCATCATGAATATAAAAGCTAAAACTAAAAGCTATCCCGCTTAATACCAGAGTTAACCATCCCTACTTTAGTAAATGAAAGCTGGAGCTGCTTTTCCCTAAGTATATAAATGTTGGATTTGTCTTTTACATTGAATGTAGTAAATAAGAAGGCGCTACTAAAAATGAAAATAAAAATGCACTTATAAAAAGTGAACATGTACATATGAGGAAGAACAAGGGATTTTATGAATGAAAATATCTCCTGCATTTTTCATCTTGCTTAGCTACCTAGGCTAAGAATATCTTGAAAGCTTTAACTATAATTTTGAAGTAGGGTGCAGAGTCGTTCTTTTAGTCCAAGGCAGTCTTGGGATTCTCGACTGGTAATGAAATTAATGAATGAGAATACAAATTCCCATAAACCGTCTGTCAACCTGTACGTGTACATTGGGAAAAAGCAGTAGGTGTTTAGGGTAAGGAATGAGTTATTTTACAGGTTAGATTATAAAGCTAAGAAAAGCATACAAATATTAAAATGAATAATTGCAATGGTGGCAGAAATTTCATATTCGATATTCCCTGGAATTTTTTGATAATGTTAGTAATGTGTAGGTTAAGATTGATTATAAGAAATCAAGATTCACTGCTCCTACAGAATTTTCCACCGATTGCGATTGTTGTTTCTTAGCTTGCTCATTTTTGGTCCTATCTATCGCTCTACATCAATTTAGTATTAATCTTACTTGAGTTGATAGCGATTGATGTGTTTAAGCAATATCAACCTTTAGGTTTTTAGTTAATTGGGAGAGTTAACGAATTCTGATGTCACGAGTCAATAAAAAGTATCGTCAGGATACCTTTTTGGGGTATTCTATCCAGAACCAATCGGTCATGGCTTTTTTTACAAAGTAATGAGAACATTTTCCAAAAGTCTCTAAATAAGTCATTGCGTGTAGTATAAACGATGAAATATTTACTATCTATTACCTATCCTACCACAATTGCAGGTAGGAATTGGTGCAATAAAACAAAAAATGAAAAGTCACAAAAGGCCAGGGCCTAATCCACATTTAAAAGAATTAAGCGGATCAATACCACCTATAGAGGTGTGGACGGAAAGTTGAAAAATAATCGATTTTGAAATAAGCCGATTGTTACAAAATGGAATCAATTTACATTAAATACAAAAGTTATACAATTGATATTTCTGTGGTGAATGCCTATTGATTCCATAAAGAAGGTTCACACCATGGTTTCTTTCTATTTCTAATTTTCCATTGATACCCTTTTGTACTTTCTATTTGTATAGTTATTAATGGAAGAATTTTCATCATTTTCTAAGAAATTTACAGGTTTTCTTTACAAGTTTTAATACAATATAATGGAAGTTTATTATATACACACTTATTTCTAATATATTCTTTGCCTACTAAAGTTTTTTTAATTTTGATGAAACTTGTAAGTAAGTATCTTTGGTAAAAATATTAATTTTTTCAACAGGTCAGGTTTGCCTCGCCTTCGCGTATACCAAATTTCAATGCACTTCTCAGCAGGTGAAAGGCAACCTCTGGAGATTTCAGAGAAGGAAATCAAAACTGTGAGTGACCGACTGTGAGTATTTCCATTTATCAGAGAATGGTCAGAGTCATACGTCAGATCATCTTGTGATTACACACAACCCAAAATATTTTGAAGGGACTCCCTCATATTATTTTGTAATCTATCTCCAAAAATATTTCTTACACCAACTCTTAATAACTTAAATCAACTTACTCCACACGAATTCATAGATGCATTTGAATTCATTTGAGAAATGGGTTATTATTATTTTTACCCAAGTTAATTAAACAAAGCGAATAAGCGAAAAATCAAAGCAAGTTTGGTATATTTTTTTAAGGTCATTTGGCTTAGCGATTTTTACTTACCTACTTCTACCAATACTTCTCAAGATCTCAAAATTCTTCGGAGAAATTTCCGTAAGAATAATTGTATAGTTGGACAGCTCGAGTCACTGTTGTAGTAAAAACACGGAAAAAAGTTAATGAAAGAAGTCGGAATTGGTTTAGTGTTATATTATTATATCTATCTAGAATATACCTATGTATAAATATCTATTAAGATTATGCATGCTATACATGGAAGTACCTTAGTTTAAGAGAAATACAGTGCGAGTTTTTATAAGCTGTGAGCTTTCTAGTTACACGTATTGCCCGTAATATAATAATGGTATGATGTACCCCATCATCCAAGTAGATGTTAACAGGCTGTAAAAATTCGTAATAACGATGATTTAAGAAGGAATGAGAAAGAAAAGGGAATAACATTATATTATTATTATTACCAAGTGGTTGTTCAGAATTCCTAGAGAAGAAAGATTGCTTCCGGTCTACAAAGAAGTGAA
>JAQGAA010000256.1:0-26335 GCA_034696425.1 Isotoma viridis
GTTCTTAAAACAATTACTCCACTTGTTTTTATTATAACAGAATAAGGACTTAAAAGATGCTAAAGAAAAGTTTTTTCAAGCAATGACGGCAGACCCATCTGATGCCGTGAGTACTATAAATTACTTTTGGCTTGATTCTGCTAGGACTAAGCTCGAGAATATTCCGCGTATCAACGGGATTCTGCATTCTGAAGCTGCATCTCAATGGCCCAGTCATGTGCTTGACTTGTGCGTCCTCGAGGGATGCATTTACATTTCTATCGGCCAGATAAAGGAAGGATTGATTGAATGGGCAAATGTTGAAACACTTTCTCAACGATACTTTCTCAACAAGGTACATTTAAATTGTAAGCAAAAATAACTTGTAAAATCATTAAAATATCGAGTATCCGTTTACTTTTAGATGTTCATAGTGCACCACAAGCTGCAAAAATTTTCTTGGACTATGAAGAGTGACGAGAAAGAAGGGAAGTTAGTACCAGCAACTGGGGCTCTCATGGAAAAGTCTGTTCGAGATTATTTGGATGAGCTTCTGAAAGAGGAAATCGAAGATGTAATGTTCCGTCGTATAGCTGATGTTCTGAATATTGTTGAAAAGGCTCGAACTAAATCCGATGATTTAATACTTTATAGTACCAACGTTTAATCTTAAAAAAATACACATTTAAAAAAAATATACATTAAAGGAACTTAATTATTTAATGGGTGTGCTTTCTCCGCTCTATGAGACCTTCAGGTGTTTCTGAATATGATGCATTCCATGATCCATGCTTACAATTTAAATGTACCTTGTTGAGAAAGTATTGTAATGATTAGGTTTTCAAGTATCAATATCATTTTACTTGATCACCAAGAGAAAAGTTGTAAGCTTTGAAGGAAGTAAATCCCTTGAGCCATGTGTACATTACATCGTATTACATCGTGTATTACTGCATCATTGTATTACAATATTCTATTACGTAAATTCATATTCAAAAAAGATATTACACCTTTAAATGGAATGTAATACTCACATACACCCTGATGCATCTTCAAGTTGAATATTACGAGACACACATCCCAATCACATCATCATTCTCACAAGACTCCTCACCAGTCGAGGACAATCCGTCCTACTCTACTTACTACAATGTTGCTTTCTCTCTTTTTGAATTTCCATCTTCAGAGAGAAAGGCAAATCCATTGAAGCGTATCAAGCGTACTTTCATATTAGGAATAAAAAACGAAGATACATTTACTTACACATATTCAACAAAGGTAGCACATGTTACATCTACGTACTAACACCAAAGATACTCTTATGTAGCTACATTTTTGGCTTCTCCAGTTTTCTCTTAGCTTCTTTCATACATAGTAAAAGAATTCGAAAATCCAATCTACTCTACTTTACCTACTAGGACTACCTACTTTACTAAGTCCTTGTTGCCACTTCTAACCCCTACTGCTTCGACTACATTAGTTACATCACACCACTCAATAACTCTAGTCTCTGTCTCATATTTCAATTTTTTTACAAGTGAATTCAAGAAAGGTTTTCACTTTCGACTATTTCTGATGGGTAAATCGTATCCAATTCACCACTGGTACCACCAGTATCACTTTAGTTTGAGTATATATAGTATGTACCTATTTTAGTCTAGTATCTTTACTCACTTATATCGTGAGTAGCATTATTGAAAGTGCGTGTATGCTTTGCTATTGCATTTGGAGAAAGTGATAATGCCAAAGGTACATAATATAAACTAAAGATGTCCGTTATTATTTTTTCTAAAATTCTAAAAGTATTTTTATTCTAAAGGTATTGAATTCAGAATGGGATTAATAAAGACTAGAGAGAATGTAAGTAAAAGCTCTGCCCTGAAAATTTCTTTTTATTTTCAAACAAAGCCAATTCATTTTTTTCATCCTTTTTTGTATTTAGTATAGTAGCAATGATATTTTTGATGCCGAAAAAGAAAAAAAAATTGATGGTCATAATAGTATTTGTAATGTGTTGTAAGCACAAGTGCAGCATCATGTTTCAAACCTTAGAATAAGGAAAGCAATATTATTATGTGATGTTTTTTGTACTGGTTGGTTGGCAATAGTGGAAATATAACAGTAGATTTATATATTGCTAGTAGAATTGATGTTTGGATGTTACGTAAGGGCTTTCTTTTTGTGAAACAGAATCCTGTTAAGTGTAGGTCATAGGTATACTGAGTTTGTAAGTAATAATAACATAAGATTGGACTCCTTTGTACTTTCTTATTTAAGCTGTTGAAGGTATACGCGTATCCAGTAGGTATAGTTTGGTGTAAGAGGAACAAGAGAGAAACCTAAGGCTATTGTGACTTCTCTTTCTTATTATATTATTAGAGAAGCACTTTATACTCTTCACAGTGTGGGAATGAGGTTCAATTTCTTCAAATGGTCGAAGGTTTACTAGTTCTCTTTCCAGTTATAAATGGGATTTTCTGTATGTCCGTCCTGGATACATTCAGTTTATTCAAGCAACTCGTACCTTTTTAAGAAAGCGTATCATAAGGAAAGCAACTCCAGCTTAAAGTTATAATTACATAAACACTACACTGTGCTTGAAGAGCGTGTATTTATTGAATACCATTTGGGAAGGGAGGAATGCCACAAGCTTGGGTTTTTGAGCGAGCTTGGTGAGTTATTAGAGCATGGAGAAAATAAAAATGTGCGATTTACAAAGAAACTTGATGGCATAAGCTAACAGAGAGAGAAAGGTCTTTAGTTCTTGAGGTAACTAATCGTACAAAGTCATCACGAAAGACATCCGAGGTTTGTATGGTAGTCACCCATTAGTCTCGGTGACATTTGCACTTTCTTTGCATCGCGTATTTTAATACCTTGACTAGTCGTTACACTTGTAACTCTGTTCTATATACTCTATGTATGGAGGAATTGTGGCTAGTCCGTCCCAAGCCTTTGTATTCACTTTGAAGAAGAAGAATAAGAAGAAAGACTCGACTTTTTCTTATTTTCCTTTTTACATGCAACGGGTTTTTTGGGTAATACGCCACGTACACAAAGTGAAAGTAGTGGCAATTGTAAGTAGGGGTTGGTTTCTTCTAAATGTACAAAGTAGGTTCGGCCTTTCTTCAACACTTACTTATTACTTGCATTATGCCCCACTCTTGCAGTTCTTAGTAACTTGTCTAACTTTTACACAGAAATGTATTTTTCATTCAGACTTAAGGAACTGCTGTGGGTGGTAAGCAAATTAATGTAATTTACCCTGAACTCTATAGTAAGGAGAAATGTGAGAGAAAGTAGAATTGATAAGTATCAAGCTTCCTGAATAATGTCCTCCTACTTTTTGTGTATTCCTTGTATTCAAGAGATGGAAATTATATATTGTATTGACATTTAAATTGACATTTATATAATCTGTTTTTGTCTAAAAAATAAGAAAATAAGTGCTTGAAATTATAAGTAATGGGAAATAAGGAAATGTCAACCTTACAAATAAATAAGAACGCACATAAGCACTTTAGATTGACAGTAATCTCTAATGTTAATGCGAATGTCTAATCTAATGCCTAATAGGAAATAAACGAGTGACACTGATCTTCCATTTCCTGAATCTCTGGCTTCTCATTCGTATTATATTCTAATCTAACAAGAAAATGTCCTTAAATGCCTTCTTAAGACGTCAAGGAAGTGTTGAATGATTTAACTGCTGTTTTTAGAAATGACACTCAAATTCAAATATAAAACTACTTCTATTTATCAAGAGTGACACCTCGAGCTCTAATACAAAAGATAGAAAAACCCGATTGTGTATTCATATATATATTTATAGATCTCAGTCATCTCAGCAAGGGATTAGGTTTCTTTTAAAGCTTAGTGGTAAAATAGTACTATTATTATTGGTGTTGATGTTGACAGGAGGAAATCTATATCTTGTGGATTGAAATTTGCCAACACCTGAAAATGTGTCAAGAGTGTCACAAAGGATCGTGTCACACTGTTACTTATCCAAGACACACACACGTGTGTGAAAATACAATAGTAACAGTATGTACTATTTTATGATGACGATAGTAGTAGTAGTGGGGTGATGATTGGATGAAACATTTATAACCTTTTGTATTGTACCTTCAATGGCTTTGTTATATGATGTGAACTCTTTTTAGGAACATGCAAACGCAATGCCATAAATGAAACGGTTTTGAATAGTGCGATTTGCCATTCCACTCAGAAGTAGGTTATCCAAAGCATTCACACCTATTCATATGTGAGCAACAGAAGACAATAGGATTGTATGAAATTGACAGTTATTGTAAATGGCTGCACATTTCAATCTAATTCAATCTCTTGAATGTACTCACACATGTGTATACATTTTTATAGGACAGTTTTCTAAAGAAGATGAAATTATTGATAGCAGCTTTTTTGTTCATGGTATTGGCTTTATTTATCAGCACAGTACAAAACTTTACCAGTCACTGTCATAGCTTTTGAGACTTTCTTGAAAACAATTCCAAGAAAAAGTAAACATAACTATAATTTTCTTCAAACATAGCCAAGTTTGTGGAAGGGAAAGTTTGTGTAAATAATATTTAGGTTTTTGACAAAGATCGATAATTTGCAATCTGATTCAAAAAGAGTTCTTGTGAGGTAGCAACTTTAGGTTAGATAATACGGCACTGGCTAAATGGTTATATGTACATAATAGTATTATTACTCAGCTATCATATCTTTAGAAATGACATCCTTTTACTTCTTTTGAACGTGAGAAGGAGTGAAATCTATTCCGAGGGGTTATTCACTAGTGATATTACAGATTACATTGAACTGCCATACAAAGAGACCACATTTACTTTCACATACACATAGTAGTGGTAGTAGTAGTGCTTCGCAGTCATATTCACTGACAAGGCCATGACATTACTTTACTCACTATTGCAAATGTACATTATTCCAGTTATTCCTGTTTTATCCTTCTATTCGAATTCCATAGTAGTAATAATACCTAATATCCCTTTAATCGTTTTTCCAAAAGAGCTGCTGCGGTGGACTAGTGGCATTGCATGCTGGATATTACACTAAATCACTTGATGACTTTTATTGTTGGCCCAATTTTTGTGCAATTTTTTGACAAATAGTTTCCCACTTTTGTTCCACGATGTTTGCTTGGAATCTCTGGGATTTAGGGAAAGTTAGCTTTAGTCCAGATTTTATACTACGTCAGGACTACTTTTGGTCAGATATTGTATAATTGTACTATTATGTATAGCCATTAATGTGCTTAAGGTATATGAAAAGATTTACATGACTTAATTCCAAGGTATTATAGGTTCTTTTTGCGAATATTTCATAAAACATTATACTGCACATTTAAGCTTTAAAAATGATGGCCCAATTTCTTAAAGATTTGAATGTGATGGCCAAAAAATCCAAATTATTGCTGTAATAATTTTAAGATGTTAAAAATCTCATAAATTTTTCTTTGAGACGTGAGGTAATATCTTACTATATTTTAGAATGTCGCAGTCATTCGTTTTATTAGAATTTAACTATTAAAAGCCTTTTCTATGATGAGTAAAAAAGTAAAACGTTATGATAATATTTTGAGAGTTGGAAAAGTTGTAGTTAGATTAGCCCAACCCCTTAAGATAAAAAATACCCTATGCAACAAGAAAATGTAAGAATTGAAAGAACAGGACATAATATTTGCTCTCAATCTTTATTTCCTTGTTATTCTACAAGTATATAGCTTTATGAGGTCATATAATAGGAATAAAATCATACGAGAAACATATTTCCACTAGGGTTTTATCCAGTAAACAAGCATTTTTTTTATCCCACACAATCACAATACTAACAATGTTATGTCCCGATTCTTAATCTTATTTCAACTTGTGATTACACTATAAAATGTGTTTATTATGTCCAAATGTAGTAAGTACTCTTTTCTAAATCACTATATTTCCATCTCTTATTGAAATTTTTACAATAATTCGCAGCATAAATTGTGTTTCTAAAACCAAAAACACTTTTAATGACAAGGGGCAAATCCTATAAAAGTTGTACCATCTTTTGAAATTTTGTTTTCTTTTTTTTATAGCTATAAAAGTTTATTTGGAATGAAAAAAATTGGAGATTAGATTCAATCCTCAGAGAGGAAAGGAAAGAAGCCGAGACGGTCATCATTTAGCAGTTATTCCCCTCATCACTATTTTCTGTCTGTCCCTGTTCACTTTTTCCCATGGAATTAGATTTGGATTCTCTTTCCCCACTTTCACTTCGCCAAATGCCCCATTTCCCCTTTATTGTCAATCATTCTCAATTCATACCGTTTCCCTTCCTGTCTACCTACTCACCTTATACAATCTTTTTATACCTCTACTTTTCTCTAAACTTTTCCCTCACAATCCATTTTTTGGCGTAAATGCCCAGGTACCAAGAGAACTAAGACTCTTCTAAGTTCTAACAGTCTGTTGGAATCCTCTTTGAAATAAATGCTTTTGCTCTAGCTGTGTGCTGCAAGCCATTACATTTTGGACGTAACATAACGTGACGTGAAGCGCTAAACCTTCTTTCTTGTAATAATCTAAATTCTGTTTCATTGTTTTTTCTTCTTTTATTTTATTCCTGTATCGGTATCATTGTCTACTGCACTTTACTGCTCGTATTACTTTATATGACTACGTGAAAGAAAGAGGAGGCTAAGGCAAATTGATTATTACTTCCGTGGTTGACACACACAAGAGTGGTATGGAAGATAAAAGAAAATATTTACTTGTGTTTTCTCTTCTTTTAGTCAAATGGTTTAGGTTATCGAGGGGAAAAGCGGAAACCCTAACAGTTTATACATTTGCATTCAACCTTAAGAATTGTTAAGATTAGATGCTAGTCATGATGATGGTGGTGGTGGCATTGGTGGGAAAAAATGTCCCTCGAAGCGATTTTATTTTTAGGAAACTGCTCAAGCTTAAATTGACGCTTGGTTTTATTTTATTTCGTTTTATTACCACCTCGTCCTTCCTTCTCAGATGTGCATGACATTAGCACAGATGGACTGCGATTTCTGGTTCAATTCAACCATGCGGAGAAAGTCTTTTAGTTCCTTTACCTAATAGAAGTAACTATATGGGTATAAATAGAGTATGTAGCAAAGGATGATGGTTCATCGCGTATCATATTATCACTGTGAAAATAATCTTAAGAATTGGGTTCCTGCAGTCTTTCTTATAAATGCGAAAAGAAAAAGGTACGGGTAAAAGAGAGTATGGGTAATAGAAGCAAGAGTGGCCAATCCAATGATAGTCCTCGGGTGATGGTGGTTTGGTGTACATTGTGCATTTTTCCGGACAATTAAATCAAGACAGGGTCGTTACTGAGGTTCTCTTTTTGGTAGAAATGGCCACCCGAGATTCTTTTTCCCAGAGCGTTCATATTATACGAGGACCAAACTAAACTAACAACATACCAACCACCTTATTCAGTCTACTATTGCTATGTGTTGTTTTAAACCATTTCACCACTATGCTTTCACTGACTTTTTTCTAGTTCTTTTAGAATTTTTATTCCGTAGGAAAAGAAAACCCCAGGAGAGAGCCCGTGTTTCTAGTTGGGATTTGTTTCTAATGCGCGTTTAGTATGCATATGATAATATATAATATGCAAGGAATGACAGTAGTATACACTCCATTTCCATCACACTAAAGGGAAATTGCAAAGAACCCTTAGAGAAGAAGATGAGGTCATGTCACGCATACTCAAGCTGTCTCAAATCCTTAGTATGAACAAATCTTAAAAACAAACACGAGTACACAACCATCATTATGATCTTTCAAACTGAATCATCTTCATCGTTGCATTTCTTCCCGTTGTTAGTATTATTCGTTCGGGCGAAGACAATGAGGTTTGAGTTGATTTGACACCCCGTGTATTATATAACCAAGAGTAGCCTCCATGTCATGTGTTCAACTATTAACCAGTCTTGAAAAGATGAAAGAACTGAAATGATAATAATAATGATAATAATACTAATAATAAAATCCTCGGCACCATGCTCCTGCCTAAACAACGCAGAGAAGCATAGGGATCAAATCCTACTAAGCAATCAGCTTTCTCCATCCTTCCGCATATTTGGTCATTTTGTCCATATCATTTCACTCCTAATGGGAAAATACCGAATAAAAAGAAGGGAAAAATAATATGTGAGACGAGTGGTGGTGCAAGGGAAAGTCTATAGGATCACAAATTCTAGAACGCACTCTGAAAGAAAATGATATTCTTTTCAAGTGATATGTGCCTTTCTCTCGACATAATATTCTTTTATTGGTAAGGTGACTCTGTTTCTGCATCGTTGTGTCTTGCCACTACTCCCACTGCTGATCTCATCTCTAGCTTTTTTTTCTTTGTAAATAGATGAAACCTAAACTCGTACTAATATAGCAGAAGTAAAATGGTAAAAGAGTGTAATCTCGTTAAATGATAAATAAGGCATTCTTTGGGGCGTGAGATTTTGATGAATTTTATCTGATTATTGATAAAGCAATTTCCACTCACTTTCATCAGAACAAGTAATAATAGAGGCGATTATTTTGCTTCGAGATAAAGCCCCAGAAGAGAGTCAGGCAGGGCTGCTGCTGCTAAACGAATAAGCTCAAGGAGGACACTGAACAGATTCCTTTTACTATCTTTATCAACGCACATAAATATTGCTTTAGAAATTCACCCTCGACTTGCTTTCCCTATTGTTATTGATATCACTCCTACTCATGCTGCTAATGCACATGGCAAAATATGACAATATTACATACAAATAGTAAATCGAATAAATGTGTTATATGTAATACAGCTTTATATAAGTTAGTTTTCGCCTTTTACCTTTATTCGGTCCAGAGGAACAACAACTCATAATCTGATAATGATCAAATGGCATTTTTTGAATATTAGCACGGGTTGCTCACAAATCTTGTTTTGGCATTTTGTAATGCAGTTTTGGAAGAACAATATTCTTGTAAACTTACATTTGACTTTTTATTCCTTGAAATATCCCCGGTATTGTAAAGAGTTTTATCTTATTACGAAATCAAAAAGTAAATCATGACATGAAGTTTATGAAAGATGCAATGTGTATTTAGAATAGTTATAGAAAGTAGTAAGAAAAGTCACAAGTGAAAGTAGTAGCAGTGGCGAGTTTGTTAAGTGCATAAGTTGAGAAGGAAATGGAGCTGAATGATCAAGTGATTGAGATCAAGTAAGAAAAAAAATCTAATCATCTTTTCTATCTTCGTATGCAATAAGGAAGCAAAGTGAAATCAAATTATTACTTTTTTTATCGCTAGTACTTATGTATCATAAACGACTTAATGGCTATCTTAATACTTTTTCTATTTTCATTATTTTCTCATAATTTTTTATATCTTTATAATAAGTTATTATTATATTTATACCGCAGACAAATTGTCTAAGAAGTATTTACAGATAAAAATCATCCAAGTAATTTTTTTACCATTTAGACATATATTTCTTCTAACAGTTCCAAAGACATAAAGTTAACAAACTATATTTGTGTTGAAATTCAAAAAAAATAAATGGAAAATTTAACACTGATTTGTTATTTTTTGGACGATACTTGTTATGTTTCTTTTCATTCATAATTTTACACAAAGGTTTGAATTATTAGAGAGTAATTTGTAATGGCACATGTCTCTTTCTGTACTTTAGTAATAGACCTCAGGCTTAAATAAACTATAGTATATGGTCCGGAAATGTGAAAACCTTCTCCGCAGCTATTATTATCCTAGTCTGTGAAAGGCAAAGAGTATTGCGTAAAAAATTTAAACTCATTTGACTACAACACTTTCCCCATCAGACATTTTAACATGTGCAGCTTCCCTGTGTGAGAATAATGGAACAGAATCTACACACAAGATTTGACTCTGGCTTATGTTCAACCAAGTTTTTGTATTACTTTACTACTACACACTACTATTATGGCTCTTACATGTTTATAATGTCCCTGATGGGAGAAAGCGAAAAGGAAGATTCGAGATTCTCATTGAGATAGGAAAAATCACGAATCTCTCTTTTATTTGCATTCATTCTACACACTTTTTCGCATTATTCAGAGGACTCCTAGCCTAAATTGTTTACTCACAGGGACATAAGCCTTGTCTGATGAGTGCACACTACACTTTCTCTGTACACACGCATAATGCCGATTGAACCATGTAGAGAGTCATTACCATATGGAATAACTTGTTTGTATTTTTCCAGTATAGGAAATGTGTGTGTTTGTAATACGTTAAAGGATAATAATAGCATTGAAGGGCTAGGTTACTACTTTCTACGAGGTATTTTACTTCCTCTTTGCTTTCACTCGAGTGTATATGAGTTCTACAAAAAATTGTTTGTTCGTATATTACTTTATGTACAAAGTAGGATGACTAGCCTGGAATGAATACATTTGTACTCTAGCTAGATGGATTGAACATCCTGAGGATAAAAAGGAAGTTGTGGGCCAACGGCAGGCCATAGCCTGTGCCAATGTGCCATAGGGATTTAAACAAACGTGAACTTATGTACTTTTAGAATACTATACCCGGTTTCATCATTTTTTTCTCACGCATCTGCTCTCCTCTGCTATATTTGTATTTTCACAGGTAGTTTACATCAAAATGAATCCTCATCACCACCACCACACCCTACACTATACAATGAACAAAGTAACTCGTTTCAGATTTTTTTTATTTTTTCACTCTTGTTGTGGAGATTTTTTCCCCATCCTTGGTTTTTTTTTTAATTTTGTTCTGTCTTATTGGATCAACAGCACTCTGCTTTCTACTTTCGCATCGCATTGTGTATCAATTCAGTTGGTTTTTATATTCCTTGTATGTGTTAGGTGTACACACAAGTAAGCTTATTTATGTTTGCTTAGTTATGCAATGTCTTTGACTTTCTTCATCCTCTTAGGTTTTTCTTGTGTAACTTTTATTTTTCTTTAGTGATTTTATATTCCCATACACATATTGTTCTTGTGGGTAAACGAGTAAAGAAATAAAGTAAAATCAACGTGTAATATAAAAAAGGGGCAAAGTTCACTTATTCACGACGTGCTTTTCGTAAGACATTCTGTCTCAAGTGGAATTAAACGCTCTTATATGACACGCTAGGGTAATACAACTTGGATATTCATGGAACGGAGATATGCATGTTGGAGAAAAGTCGAATGTGCAAACACAAAAATGTGCAGATAGAATCTTTTCACATTTTCAGCTTCCACTTTTTTAAGTCTACATAAACCTGCTAGAAACAAACTGAGAGGCGAACAGCCACAACTAATCTTAAGAGTAGCATCAAACAAACCAATTTCTAACGTTTTACTGAACATTTTACCACCAAAAGGCAGAATGAAATAATAAAAAAAACGAATACAGAAAAAAAAAGTTTTAGATTCAGAGGGAGAAATTTTTATGTGGATTTGACAAGTAAGCAAAGTACTGAGGACGAGAAAGCAAAATGAAACTGGGCTTATGAAGAATTTCAATACACTTTGAGATAACACTACTGTGAGTTATGTTAAGCTATTAAGTATACGTAAATGTATAAAGCGCCAACAAAATAATAAAAGTTTCGTGTTAGGTGGATTTTACACCACTTTTCTACAATGCTGTAACCTATTATGTTTTTAAATTTTTTAATACAATCGATATACAACACAATAAACTTGGTTCATGACAAAAAATAATGAAATGCCTCTAACGTGATAAAAATGAATAGAACAACTTGCTAACAATAATTTAATGGTTTAAACGAACATTTATTAGTCAGACCTTGGAACCTGAATATTTACGATATAATTGGAATATGAAAAGAAGCAGGTAAAATCATACAAGGTTACTCTTAGTTTTTAAAATACTTTGAACTGATACTGAAACTAACTAAGTGAAAAATCCTTCATGCCGGTAAGTTCCCCTGACCCTGTTACAGTTCCTTTGATGATTTAACGCGATGAGAAAAAAATATCTTTCTTAAGTGTAGTTTATGCAACAAACCCAAGTTCGAATAGGAAACTGAGAAAAATGTCAAGGGAGAGAATTTCCCGAGGAAATTTTTGCTGAAACCAATTCCGCCCTTTATAATTTCCCTCAGATTTCGATTTCACCATCAGCACTACTCTCTGTTTCCTAAAGCTACCAAAGTATAGTTCTGTTAGAAGAATCATCTACAACTCTACTATATACTACTCCCTTGAACATATACACATGGTAAAATTAGATGGACAAAAAATAGTTGATAGCGTTATAGCTTGTGTTTTTTCCCTTTACTACTTTCACTTGAAATTAAGATCACGTTCAAAAAGTTCTGGTGGTTGCTTTCCTTTCCCTTGATCTCTTTCACTAACTGCTATTTTATATTGGCTCGTAGTGATGTGATGTTAGCCCATGTTGGTGGTTCTTACAGTCTTTCTTATTGCAACTTGCAAAACTACAACCCGAAATAAATGTTCTGTGTTATGTCCAATGTGTTTCAGTTAGCAAAAGCAAAAGCTCAATTCATTTTTTCTCTGCGTCTTACATCAAAGCTGATGCTATTCTTGCTAACAGTTTTAGTAAAGCTCTCTAGATAAAAGTAAGTTCATCCCTGTACATATGATTCTACGGTATAAGAAAATGCCTATATCAAGTTCACGTTAGGTATGACGATTCTATACTTCACCCCTCTGTTTCCTTCAACAATATTTTCAACTTAGAAGAACAAAAAAAATTGTTTGCCAAAGGTTCTTAAAACTTCAACCACTCCCATAAGAAAATCTGCTCGAGGTTAAAAAAAAGTTTGAAAGCATTGTACTATTTTAAGTTTAAAAAAATGGCCGGCTGCACTTTTATAAAAGATGATTTCAAAAAGAGTTCAAAAAATTGGAATAATTTTTAGTTTCCCAAGGTCTTCTATAAACTATTTTGACCAAGTTGGCCTTGATTATGAATTTTATAGTTATTAGTCACACACAGGAAGTATATATGGGACTGAGTGGGTTAAAACGGGTGTACAGGCCATATAAGTATAAACTAGTCAAGTAGTAATGTTTCCTTGTCTCATAATAACAAATCTTCCATTTATTACAATAGAAATTTATAGCTGAATTTTGACTGCAATTAAAAGAGGTTTTGTTGATTACTACGGCTTTATTAGTTTGATGGAGGAAATAAAGTTCAAGTTGCAGTTATTGCAAGAGGCCTTTTCTCTTTCTCTTAGCGCAAAGTTATAATTGCGGTTTGTGCGGATGATTTGTGGAAAGTTTAATGGTTTCTTTACTAATCCTGCAAATTTCTTCAGTTTATTCGTTAAAGAGCAGACAGTGTTAATTCTAGTTTGAGAGTTTTGGAGAAAATAGGTAATTTACAGTCTGTTTTATGTTCAAATATAGATACATCAGGTCATTAAATAGCCAATTATTTTCCTCTGTTTTATTATAGAAAGTGGTAGAAATTGCTTGTGGTCATTGTAAAAAGCATTGCTTTGGAGAGAAGTGTGTAAATTGTATATCAAAAGTAATAATAAAGTATGGACGGATTCATCAATTCTACTTTATCTATTGTTTCGTCACAAATCAGATATTAAATGAAAGTTATTGTTCAAAGTTAAGCGTTATTGCTTCTTTTAAATCATTGTTTAATTGAGTTTTGCACTTAAACGAATCTGCAGCTATGTTGGAGTTATGAATCTGTTCTTAAAAAGGTAAAGGGGATGAGAAAGGAATATTCGTAATTGATATAGAATGATATAAGTAATATTTGGTCACGCTTTGAATGAATCTGCACAAAAGGATGCACTTTGTTAGAGAACTGTTCCATATTATTATTACTGGTTTCATTATTATTCGACTCATGCAAGCCTTCTTGCATTGTCTGACTTCTAACTGAAGCATGAAGGCGTCTCCTAAGTAGAATCATGAAGCATGCTAACACCAATACTAACATGGTCAAATGGACAGTCGGCAGAGGATCTGTAATGAATCTCGCCACTAGCGATCTAACTATGCTGGTTTTACCAGCAGCAACCGTACTAATGCCCAACTGCAAATAACTTTGTTTACACGGACGAATGAAAACTAATGTAAAGGGAAAGCCAAAGTTATCCTTACTGCTTTCTCCATTTGTCTATCTCTTGAGTGAAGCGCTGGAGCAACTTGGCAGTGTTAAAAAGTTAGTATAGCAATAATTTATTTTTTGGATGTAGTTTTTTGTAATTTAAAGTAAAGTGTTTAAACTTTGTATTTAAGTATTGATAGTGCAGCAAAGATATAAAACCAAATAGGTTTTGTAAGTTCTAAAACGGAATGGAAAAAAAGCATATCAATTTTGCCATAAGGATTTACATACTACTGGCTATTCTATTTGGCTGAAAGATTCATTTTTCGTTTTACTACCAACTAAACATTTTATTATTTAAAAAAATCTGTAATACTCAACTTGGTTTTAAAGTAAACATAAAATTAGATACGTGGAAGTTAAATCGTGTTGATTTAATTTCTTATGTAGGTATAAACAGTTAGCAAAAGTGAGTGAAATTGAAAGGAGAGATAGTGAAAAAAGAATCTGTTGGGCTATCTAAGACGAATACCGTGGTGGGTGGTGGTGCCATGATACCTTGTTACCAACAAACAGTATTGATGGTGGTGGTATTGCCCATCTTTTTGTTTACATTGGCCAAGTGCCGTTGTTCCACTTCAAATTGGCTTTCACTCACCAAGCAAAAACCAACTAAACTGCGACTCGACTCCCTTTCCCTATCAACTTAATTATATCAATTCTGCTCAAGTAAACAACACCCTTGTGGCTGACTGAAACTCAACTAGGGCTAGAAATGGATGATCATCTATAGTCTTCCCAAGACACACACACGAACTGTACAAATGTCTGTCTGTGGTACAAGTGGATTCAAGTGATCTATTTCTAGATGTTACTTGGATTTAACTATGCAATAGAAAATCTACTCAACATGTATGAGTTGGAAAAGGGATGTTGGGTGTAATGCTTTATTTTATGTACTCAGAGTCAAAATTACTTGATTTGGTAAGGACGTGAACAGCACATGTACATCAATACACAAGTTCAGAGAGACGATAATCTGCAATTTATTTATTTGCATAAAGTCCCTTGTGTGTACAAAACATATAATGTCACTATCGTCTTCTCCCCAATGTCAGTTGTGGTAGCAATGTAATCCTACTCTTGTCTCTAGCATTCAGATTATAATTATGCTGAGTCCAATGAGCTCAATAAATGCAAGTGGATTTCACCTGTATTTATTTTCAAAAGGAATAAAGCAGCGATATTTCCCTTGAAACTCTCATTTGGTTTTAAACCTGTGATAATCTAAATTATGTTGCAAAATACATTTTAAACTTTTTAACAAGCTTAGTCGTACACTTTCCTTCATGTTAAATGCAATACATCTAATGAACTGTAAAAAACTGGGGGCTTTTGATCCAAGCGAATTAAAAAGAGCTAGAATTCCATTAGAAATGCTAGATTATTGCAGATCGTTTACTCCAGTATAGCCTTTATTGACCGCATACGGTTTCCATTGTGTATATTATTGAAACTATAGGATAGAACTGAGCTGGAAGGAGTTGAAGTTTGTGTAATTTGAGGGGTTAATTGGAGGGTGATAAATTGTAAAGTGTACAGTGGAGAAAGTTCATTTAGAAGTATGGGACGAGCCGGTGAAAGCCGGATTCTCTGTTCCTTCTTCTAGAATCTAGACACTTGTGAACTAAACAAGATAAACGAGCTGAGAAATACAACATTTACACGTAACACATGGCTCCATCGTAGACATTCTTGTTATTCCAGTTACACATTTACTCTACTTACGATCTGTGACTACTGCCATTCTAAAAGAATAGTACGTATTTATACACTACTATCAACCATAGTAATTTTCACAAATAACAAACCATTCAACTCACTAACTGACTATCCTTATAAGCTATGTGTCATTAACACGATATGAGTTGGGTTTTTACACAAAAATATAAAGCCAGAAATCTTTAAATACTACTACTACTATTAACAATCTACCTTTAGGTTTACTTAAGATTTAAGACTATATCCTACTGATGAATGAGCACAATACACTCGTGTAGTAGTTTCTACTTGACATTAACTCTCACCAATATTTCAAATAAATAGGACAACACCTTCCCCTTCTGCAAATCCATCATCTAGTAATTAAAAGGGCTATTACGTCAACAAAGTCCTAATGTTTATTTTTACTGAGAAAAATGTCTTTAATGTTAGACCATTAACACTGTATATTTATTAACAGGGCTTTGTGGGATAAAGGAAAAAATATTAATATTTGAACAACTAGAAAAAAATAAAAACCAATGTCATAATGCAGCAGCAGCAGCCAAAAATTGATTGGTGAGTTGGGTGGGTTTGGAACTTGAAATACAATTTAGACATTTCCGTAGTGTATTTGCAGTAATCCTACACAAGTAGAGTGAGAAAGAATGCTTTTGTTTAAAAAAGTAAGTTTCTTAAGAAGAATGCAATAAACCAAGATAAATAATATATGTATACAAAAGGGTGGAATGCAGTTTTTTGATGCACCTCATAAAAAATCAAATGTAATCTTAACAATAATAAAAAGAATTGTTCATATGCCATCATTTTATTGTATTACTTTCTTCTATTTGATGCAAAAACACACAAGTACGAGAAAGGGGAGAAATGTCTCAAGGGAATCAGAACAGATGTTGAGTCTTTCTCAAGCTGTTCGCTCGTCTTATTTTATGCCACTTTCTCCCATTAAGTCATACGCACTCTTTAAGTACCATTCACAACCAGCTTCTTTAGATGATATAATTTTAAACCTTTGTGTGATATACATCCTTTACTTTGTGGAAGGAGTATTTTGGTGATGAATGTGGTAATTGAAAGAGTCCCTTCAATACTGGGATAATATTAGACAATTCTAAGAGAGTACATATTGATGATGGTGTTATACAATCTCTCGAATGCATTGTAACCCAAAACCAACACTAGGAACCGCATCTGTCTGACAGCCAGTGAGAAAATAAGAGTAATTAATGGAGAAAGTGAGGGATTTCACTACTTAATGATAGCAGCCAAACATTCCCGATCGATAGTTTTACTTGACTAGACAGAACACAACTATTTTGAGACGATTTAGGTGAAAAGGCACTTGGCTCAAGTATTTGAGTTTATACGAGGACATTGCATTATTTATGTGAAGACCATGAGTGACCACTTGAATGCAGTGTATCTCTCATTACACCACAGAGAAAGCCTTGACTGTCTGTCAACTTGAATTTGTTAAAATGCTTCTTGTTCTAAAATACTAGTGTAGTTAACTATAAAATTACAGTTTACCTTGAAATTTTCCTTCTTCTGTGGTATCGTACATTCTAAATGGATACAGCAGAAGTATTCATAGTATCAGATGCTTTCATCAGTATGTTTTTAATGCAAGGTTAAAGAGAGAGAGAGATTGATGGTAGTTATAAAACAGGAGACACAAAGTTCATAAAGCTTAGTTAGTTATTTAAACACTAATGAAAAAATGAATTAACTAAAAAATTCCATCAGCTCCGAATCTTTCGTTATAAAAAGTTCTAAATGAACAATACAGATTAGATTACAAAAAAACGAATACAACAAAAAAAGCAGCATGATTCCCTTTATTCTGAAAAGTTTGTTTTGAATGTTATATTCCTTATTTTACATTTTATTAATATTTTGTTTGACGAAACAGGGATTTAAAAAAAGAGGGGATTGTCAGTTTAAAAAAGCCAAGGGAATGACAATGAGAATTAAATGAGTAAAGCAATGTGGTGTAAAGTCAGTGGGTACAGAGTTGAGATAAAATAATAGATGAAAGTCCTGGGATGGAAAAGTAGACAGATTCTATTAAAAGTTACACACAACAGAATCTTATCAATCGTTGTAAATGACGGGAATTGGGGAGTAATAACCTTCATCATTGGCTAATATCAGCTACGAGTACTATCCGCAATACTTATGTTATTACATCGGCTTGCAAAGGAATGTTGCCGTGATGGGCATATCATCATAATCGCACTCGTCCTGTCTACCACTACCACACACATTGTTATAAAGACAAAATCATGGAAGTAATGAGGGTTGTCCATCCACTCAAGTAGAAAGTTCAACGAGAGAAAGTAGACAATAAGGAGAAAGCTTTATCTTAAAAAAAGGTCAGAGAGAAATCCTTGTCTTGTGTGCGCTAGTGCTAAGAAGTAAGAATAGAGTTAGAAAGTGCATCAGGATTATGTACAAATGCACACAAGTTGTGCATCAACCCATGTTATACAAAAGATTGAAACGATGCACCCGTAAAAAACTTATTGAGCTCACTTGCTGTCTAAAATTTATTCTCATCTTTTCTACCACTACCACTGCCACTACTACTCACTACTGACTGGCTAAAGAAAACTTTGATTTTATCCTTACTTGTTTCTCAACTACTATTTAAGAATCCTTGTGGATGGATTTTCCTTTCTTTATAGACTAAACCACTACAACTATTACTTGCCACTACTGCTATTAGGTGCTACTACCACCACGAAGGATTTTCTTGTGTCCCATCTTTTCATCTCATAAGAGCATACGCTTTTAGACAATGAGGAGAGGAAATCAAGAATGAAGAAAGGACTGAAAGACAAGGAAGGGAACATCAAGAGGGAAAAAAGTGAAATGAGCTGAGAGATGAAATGAGAGAAAGCACAATACTTAAAAAAACACGCAGTGCATATTATGATACTATAGCGTACTACTATGAGAGGATACCACTGCAACTCTTAAGATCAAGTGGAACCTTTGACTGACTCTTGAATCTTGATACTACTACTAACTCTATAAGTACTTACCATCACCACCCCTTTCTTCGTTTGCTTTGCTTACACTTTCACCACTCTACAGACTTCCAAGACCGTACAAGTGACTAGGCAAAGTCTGCACATTCACAACTAACCACATTGCCACTACTACTATTACTACTACTACACTACCAGTTAGCTAGACGCTTGATACGATTCCTCTTTGGCCTTTATTCTCTATATCGCAGCTGTACAATTGCACGAAATAGAAAGAAAAGTCCAGAGTCAGTCAGTCAGTAGGGGATTTCTAGCTTTGAATTGAATGGACTGGGGAACGGAAGGAAGTTTAAAGTGAGTGTGAGCCAGAGAGAAAGTGGATCTTTTTCTTAATATTAAAAAACTGACTTTCTCTGCTAAAAACCATTCTAGTTCGTTTTTATTCTTTAGTATAAGGTTTACTGTGTCAGATAACTTCTTTTACGGAAGTTGCAAACTCTGATTTGTTTTTACCCACAGAGACCATATGGGGTCTGTGTTGATAGTTTCAAACACATCTCGCTATTCTTGTTTTTTAGTTGTTTTCAAAATTTATAGTAATTGTTATAATTGGTAAGAAAAAGTGAAGTTCTTTGTAGGGATTAGTAGTCAAAAGTCATAATTCATGATTTTAGTTTAAAACCACAATGAGTGGCTTTTGAAATTAGCCTGTAACACGTTTCTCTTTGATATCTATCCTCCCTTTACTACTTTTTTCCCTGGTAATGTTATTCTTGAAACATAGCTTGTGTAACGCGTCACGTTTGTTTTTCTTCTCCCAGATTTCATTCTTGTTTTGAAGATTATTACATAGACATAGACCAAGCTGGTGGTGGTGTAATAGTCTTGGTGGTAGAACCTTTGTAGTTTGTACAAGCCACTTTGTTCTTAAAGGCTAAAAGCCTAAAAAGGCATTTGACTTGACTTTCATCGTTAGGATCTTTGAAATGAAAGTTGAAGCCAAAGCTCCCTACTGGATTGAATTCAAGATTCAATATAATGTACTCTCGATGTTATGGGCTATGTGTGTCTTGAGGCTTTGTTGCTGGCTTGTGTTCGCTTTGGTACGTTCGTTACCTCTATTACCCATACCAAAAGTAGTTGGATACAGTGGAACCATATTTATGTGTTTAGATTCGGTCGGACGACTTTAGTCATGTCGTTCGTTGTTTTTTGGTTCACTGCTGTGCTTTGTACAGCTTTACTTGGGTATTTATCTTTGCTAGATGTTTCATGTTGTGTGTCGTATCATATCGCATCGTTTCCAGGAATTTTTCATCCAAAAAAAAGCTTAGAGATTGAAGGGACATTGGCATCTTTTAAGGAAAAGACCAAAGAGGGAATGATTCTTCTCCTTCCGCCTGCATTAAGAATTCAAACTGAGAGAAAGGAAAGAACTTGACCTCTGGGGACGGTTGATGTTGAACTTTATAATCCAAAAAAGTAAGAAACAAATCCTGTTTGTTCTCTGTCCGGATTTTCATTATCGATTCGTTTAGCTCAATTTGGTAGCAAATGAGTCGGGGATTTCGATTTCAATCCTCTACTCAATCTCCTTTTATTTCTTTGAGAATCTTCTAGCTAAAATCTAAACCTTGCTATCGATAGTTGATGATGCTAGACTATATCAAAGTGGAGTCCATGAGGTGCACCAATGCTCCTTCATATGTCCTTGCCTTTCACCCTTTCTCTTTTATATTTATCCTCTGTAAACTGCAAAGTATCCATGGAATACCAAGTACTCCTTCATTGCTACCACCGCACCACCTTCCTACAAACACTTTTTTCTCCTTATACATGCTAAACATATGTCTATACAAGCATTCTAACCTAACTAACATTGCCTCCACTACATCGAAAAACTATCAAGTAGCAACTAGATTTCAGTGTACATATGTCTCTGTATGTAGCTTTTAAATGAGAAACTCTTCAACATTGGTGAGGAGGCATAGCTTGGCTGAATTTGAGGAACAAGAATCCCTTTCCTTCACAACTTTTACAAGAGTTTACATCACATTAGTTCCTGTAGACAAGTATCAGTAGCCTTACTTGCTAGCTATGTCATACTAGAACTGTTTTACGAGTAGATTCAGCTGAAACTAACCCTGGTCTTCTAGCACACAACAGTTCCTTGCACAAACTTTGGTTGCGTCGTGAGAAAAAAAATCTGCCATCAATCCTGTCCAAAATTAAATGGAAAAGTTTTCAAGGCAGTTGGATGGAACTGGAATTAGTCAAAGGGGTCCTTCCCTTTTTAATCAACAAGAAACTCCAAGTGGTAGTTGCCAGTCGTAGCATCACTAAGTAATAGCAAGCAAAGTTGAAATGGAGAGAGAGAGGAGAAAACTCGTAAAACACAAGGATGACACACCAACCGAAATAGATACTTCATTTTTTATGCATGCACATAACTTACCTACGTATATAATAATTGTCACATTCTGAGTTCAGTTTGGACTAAACTTTTTATAAGTTTTAACAATTCTCCTTGTATCTGTGTCACCCTTCAAATCTCTTTGTTAATTACGTCACAAATTTTACAAAACTATACACTTGCTACTGTTTTGTCCTTTCCGGGTCTAAAAAAATTAAACGCTCGTATATTATTTCCTTTGTAATTTTTCAATTTCTAAATGAATTCTGATTGCAAAATGTTATTGATCTTAACAAGAGAACAACACAATGAATACGAAATAACCCTTTTTTACTTCTTCAAACGCATTCCATTCTAAGATTAGTAGACTTACTAAATTTTTGACAGTCTGAAAGTTTCTTTCTGAATGTTTTATAGTAAAGCTCACTCAAATAATAAAGTGTAGCAAAAAGTAGGTTCTGGAAATGGAAGTTGAAGTTGAAAGAAGGAGTCAACAATGAACATGAAGTAAAAGGATTTCTAGATGTTGTACAGAACTGAACAGTAGTTAGTTAATTATTCAAAATCAGTACACGCAGTAGAAAATCCGAAACTGTCTAACTTTTCCTGTGTTCAAAGAAAAACAATATTTTGTAAGAAACTGCTACTTGTAAAACTACTCCATCCATTGTCCATAAATAAGTCTGCCTGCTAAGTAAAAACCTTCCATTTGTTATAATCAAATTGTTCTTAAATAAAGAAAGTCTTCTTTCTCGAGCAATTGTAAAAGCTCTCAGACTCTCCATAGGACAATTCTTGATGATGACATACGATTCTAAACTTGTAAAGAATAGTAGTTTCCAAGAAGTACACGCATTTTTACTCAAATCCTTTCTTATTTTTAGACTACTTTATTTATTTACACAATATTTCAAGGAAAAAAACATCTTTGGTATTGAATTTCCAGAATACTTCATTAATTCATTCTTTATTTAAACTTTTCTGGGTTTAAAGAAATGCCAAAGACATCTAGTTCTATTTTTTTCCTAACAAACCGTTTAAGTTTTCAATCAGGCAGGACCTATTTGATTAAATATCTTCATCAAGCTATGCCATACAGATATTCAACTTTTTTTCTATATGAAACAGAGTGAAAGAATCAGAACTGGTGTATGGATTAATACGAAGGATCTTATAAGCCTTTCATTGCTTTAATGAGTAATTTAGACTATTCTCAACTTTCTAAAGAGGGTAAGGAAGTACAAAGAAAGTGGAATGGACGGATGGTTGAATGTGGAACAAAGGAAAAATTTTACTGCAGTCAAAGTAAGTTTTTAACCAAAAAGTGAAAAGTATGTCACAAAGCTGGCTTACTGACTTACTATAAACTGTCTTCAGGTTCTCAATGTCTGGTAGGGATTCGGTTGGCTGTATGCTCTGATCCTTTTTGAGTTTGAGACGGAGTAAGTCTTGTGTAATAGTATTGAAAGTTCTAGATATAATGTACCTGATTTGTATGTCGGTGTTACCGCATACCTATCATTATAATTGTTTAATTAAATCATAATTATTTAATACAATAGTAATTTTAAATTACAATAAATACCTTGTTACATAATTTTTCGAGAGGGAATATTATTGAAAATTAGTTTTCTGTGCAACAAACCGGACACTTTATTTTGCCGTATAGTGTAGGGATCACAATGTTCTAGACCTCTACTAATTCATCTAGTATAATTTTATAAAGTGGGCAAAAATCTCTGAAAATACAATTAAAACAAGGATCGAAAATGGCAACTCAACACAATTTAATTTAAATTTTATTAAATCAGTCAGCATATTTTTAGAATGGGTAATAATGATTTTATGTGAACTGAAGACACAAACAACTCATGCATCCATCCATCCATTACATACAAGTTAGCAAATATCTGCTCCCTTTATCTTCATTAAGATAATAATCAACTGGGAAATTAAATGGGAAGAAATTAAGCCTTGAGCTATACTTTTAGTTGAAAGGGAACACGAAAGAGATGAGTTTCAAAGTAATAATGCATAATAAGGTAATAAAAAAAGTTAAGAGTGAGCAGCAAAGAGGAAGACTCAATTCAGCCTTTTTACTCAGAAGATGAGCCGTATAAAATATCGAATCTGTAATCAGGCCATCCTGATCTGCCAAAGCAACCTAAACCTTTTATTATTAAACGAAAGTAGAGAGTCCAGGGCTTCGACCCAAGCCACGATGTTACTAACATCAGCACTCCAAGTACTTTCACCGTTGCCATCAGTTACATAGACTAAAAGGCTAGTAAATGCTTTTAACTTCATCTCTCTCACCACCAACCAGTCAATACTAACAGCATCAGCTTTAACAGCTTCACCATCAGACTATTTGGACCAAGAGAACCCAAAACTAGCTGTACTTTTATGTATTGTACAGTGCACAAGTCGTGTGGTGTGCATCCAAGGAAGTAAGAACCAGTATGTATGAAAAGACTTCCTTTCCGTTGCGCTTGCAAATAAAGCTATTTCCATTGGAGATTGATTGCTTTCCCAATATTCGGGCACTATCTTGTAACAGCTACTGTGTACAAGGGTGAAAGCAATAGCAGCATCAGTAGTGATGACATATAGATATTATGAGTCCCCACGTGCTTCCGATGGCCCCCTCATATGCAGATTCACATGGCAATAAAAAGACTACATGCATAGGGCTTTTTTGTATACTTGTGTAATATTATGTACTTGTAGGTAGCTATTCTAAGCTCCTTGTGTGCATCATATTTGAATTCGATAGCCCTTTTGCTTTCACCATAATGATATCGGCAGTTGTAAAGTAAAAAGCAAATGGTTTGGCAACTCAACTCAAATACCCCATCCCAAATAAAGTCAAAGACTAAAGTTTGGCTACAACCTTACCTACAAAATAACCAGTAATGCATAATACTTTTAGGCAGTGCCAGTTGATAGCACTGTAATGTAGTAACTAGTATGTAAAAATACATTATTAGTATTTTTTTGTAAAAACGTTACACTTAATGTAGAAATTTTAAGTTGCTTTTTTATTCTTTGTAACAATCAAAATAGTGTTTTTTTTTTTTTGTAGAAATTTTACTTGATATGATATTCCTGATACAAATATATACACTCTGCTAGTTTTCAGTATTTTTTGTGCAAAATGAGAAAACCTAAAAGATAAGATGCTTGTGGAGACTCCAAAAGGCAAACACAAATAAATCGAGGAAGGGCCTTAGGAATCTATTTACCCGCAGCATATCTATCGCAGCAAATACCAAAAGATAGTTTATTGCAACCCAGCAACCCCATAAGTAATAATACGAACGCACACGCACCTACCTAGAAGTTACCCCTTCCTTTGAGGAATATAATTTTAGTCGTACAGACACTGTGGTACCTTATGGACTAGAAATATCTCTAACGGAAAATGAATAGTCGACTATGGATGGCTTCATGGTTTTTCATTCTCCAGCATTGCAACATAGCAACCAAGGTAAGACTTACTGCTGACTGGTATTTCCTACTTACTAAGGACCCGGGTGCGGATGCTGCTTCACATAGATGGTAACTGGTAACCATATTTCTTGCCAGGATCGGTCGCTATCGTTGAACGAACTGTAGAATGAAGACTTTAGACCATCCAGCCCCCATATAGGAAGAAACCACCATGAAGTCACAAATAATCATTTCCCCGTTGTCTCCTATCACAAGCTAAACTACTTCTTCGTCTACCTATTTGTAAATGCAATTCGATCCACCCCGATGCACTAAAACAAGGACGGTCAAACTACAACGTTACAAAGTTACTAAAACTTAAAGGTATCGAATCAATAGGTACTTAAGTAGTTTCAGGTACTTTCCAGCAGATTATTTTACACATAATTAATATTTTGAACAGGAAAAACTACACGGGGCCTTAGTTTGTTTGAAATTCAATGTATATATCAATATCAGTTTAATACATTCTGCAGTTTCTGATACTGTTTCCTTTTAAAAATGATATTTTCGCCCCTATATCCCCTACATCCAATGTTCCCATTATTGCTTTGCTTTGTTTTTACAAAAGAGAAGTTCAAAGAGATTGGTAACTTTTATTCACAGTGCATGGTTTATGAACTGCATCAAGTCTACTGAAATTCTACTTTTAAATGAACTTTTCTTTTACAAAAAGTTACATCACATGCAAATTCATACTTTCATCCGATACACAGAGTCAAATTTTGTGATGAAATTCTCTTACTTTCAATAGGTTATTCTCTAGCAGTGTGATTTTGAAGGTCAATCTAAAGAGTTTCAATCTGTCTGGAAAGTGAATATAAGAGACGACTTTCAAAAGGTTACTTAATTCCATATGACTCAAATCATATCATTGTTGTATGAACACTGGTTGGGCATATCTGCCTTATTTCGGTGTATGTAAGCAGGTTCAAATCGAATCTAAATCTTGAGATAAGACATGTATACCTTAGCGACATAACAAAATAAATAAACTCAAAGCAATGCCTCTCTACTAGCGATCAAACTGAAGATAAGCACAAACGTATACAGAAAGTACGTTATCGGGAGTTATCAGGTGGAGTGTATCACTTTCTTGTATGGTGTCCCGTCAGACTCATTCATCCAATATGTAGGATTTACAAGCAACTGTTCAGTCTGGATTTAAATATCCTTTCTTCAATAAATATTGTCATTACAAGGTAGAAATTGTACATAAGAGAAGTCTTCAGATTGTATTGCATCGTATATTATCATCCCTTTGGATACCTTGTGTGAAATGAGACTGCAAATAATAATAATAGAATATGGGCCCCTTATGAAAGGTGCACGTATCGACATGATAGATCTTTCAGATAATCCGATGCATGGCATGCAGTCCCAGAAGTAAAAGGAGGGCAATAGCTTGTCATCCTTTTCACAAGATACAATTATTCATGCGACTACACTCGAGTTCCATGTGCATTGTGCAAACATTAAGGGTAAAATATAAATCGGGACAATGCACACAGTGTGGATAAGGAGGGCAATAGCTTGTCATCCTTTTCACAAGATACAATTATTCATGCGACTACACTCGAGTTCCATGTGCATTG
>JAQGAA010000257.1:0-26230 GCA_034696425.1 Isotoma viridis
GTTACAAAAGTTTAGTTAGTTTGGTTTAGTATTTAAATATGTATTAATGCTGATGATGCTTTTATTTAGCAATATAAGAATGATCCTTTGAGTTATAAAAACGAAAAAAACGTGATTATGCTACTCTTAAGAGATTTAACCAGCAATCCATAAAACAATATTTTGTAATGTTATTATTATTTGTTTCGCATCAAATGATAATCTTAAGGGCATCGACCACAATTGACAGTGTAACTTACCGTGGCAAGCAATGCATCATGCCTTACTTGTTGAATGAAATGAGGATTTAAGAGAAGATTTGAGATTGAGAAAAATAATATTAGAAATATTTAATGGTTCTCATGGTTTATCTACCTTGGCTTTATTTTGCTTTATTCGGGTATCTTTAGTTGTAAATTAAAGATACAATAAGAAATCCATAAATGACATTCAAAACTGATTTATGAAATGAAACAGATAAAATTCAATCAACAACAGTTGCGGCATGTGGGAAACTTAGATTTGTGACCTAAAATGTTATTTTTAACTAACCCAGATTATTCTATTATTAATGAAATTCCTTTTCTTATGAGATTAATAATTAAATTGAATAAAAATTATTTTAAGACATTAAAATATTATGAAATAAATGCCGACATTACGTTGGGAAAACGAGATGAGTAATTAACGCATCGCGGTAGAATAAGATCATTTCTGTTTTTAATACTAACCCATGAATAAAAAGGTAGCTTTTGAGTAACCAAGCATAACGAAAAGTTCTTTAAGTTCATAATGAATAAAATAATTCATTACTTAAGAACGAAGAATCGGATCCTGTCTTGCTAGATTGTGATTCATAGAAGTGATAATGAGTCAGCAGGACAGGACACTATCTTGAAGACAGGTGTAAGTAATCACGTAGGTGCAATATATTTAAATATTTGTCAGTTTTATCTTGTCCTCACCTCAAAATACGATGTATCGCTTCTTTTTGACTCGTCTTATTGGAACGATTACACTTTGAAGTAAAATCCCTTTATTCTGAAGAAACTATTAGTGATTAGTGAGCAAACTTATGTAGTCATATATATAATACAAACCTAAAGTAAAGATTAGTTGCATCGAAGTGAACCAATGATTCAAAAAGATGGTAAACTGAAGACTAGAGACAAAAAAAGACAAAGGGGGACAAAAATTAGTGGTCATCAAATGATACATAATAATGATACTATTTGACCATGTATGAAAGTTGCCTTTTCATAAAACTCATAATATTTTAAGCTCGCCCACACATGCACAAAATAAATAAAATTCCGGCTGTAGACAAAGTCATGTTAACGACTTGATCAATTGATGTTGGAAAGTGTCAGAATTTAAGAAGGTTGTTCTCAAGGCTGCCTTTACCTGGCTTCATTACACTTACAAAGGTAATAATTTCACATAATATGTGTACATCGAGGAAATGATGATAAATAGACAAAATTCTATTTTCGATTCCAAGTTTTCAAATAAAATTTTTGCTTATTCACGTCATCTTGATGAGTTCTTAGTGTCATTTCGTTGTTCCTCAAATCAATTCGTGGAATGACACTTGAAAAATGATACTCCTCATTGCCAAGTGAGGAACAATAGGAACTGCTACAGACAATGTAGATAAGTGTGCGAACTATCATTTTCCATTTTGTTTAATAATAGGAACAGAAGAATATTAAATTCATTTACTTTTGTATCCTTGTTAATGCGTTAAAGTAAATAATGTTTTAGGAAAGAATAATATAAAACTTACTCGGTTATATTTTGGTCAATATTTAACGTCGACTTGGAGGAAGGTGACGAAAATTTAGAGGTACAAGAACAAAACTTCTGGTCTAAGTTCGTATTTCTTAAGTTAACAGATTCTTGAACACATGCTCTTTTTTTTACTATTTTTAACAACTTATACTCGTGGGCAATTCTTTCTTTCTTCACATTTAACAAGAATGGAGATTATCCAAAAATAACAATTAACAAATCGTCCTTCCCAGTCTAGCAAGTATTTAAAATGGTATTTTTATTCTATTACAATGTAACGAAGGATGATATAATGTTATAAAATATGTGCATAACCATTCAACAACTTTTTTTCTAGTATACGTCTACTATTTACGTCATTTTTAGTCTCGCTAAAACTCAAAGAAGTAGTTAAAACTTTTAAAATAAAAATGTATTAATGGGCTACATAATTTTTTGTAAAACTTTTAACTATTAAATACTTAAATTACTCCTCCTTTGGAATTGTTAGATCTTTTTTAATTAAACCAATGAAAGCCTTTATACGAGAATGTAAAATATTACTTATTTTGCAAACCTAAATTGTTGTGCTTTCAGACATAATATCTCTATAGTACAACTAAAATGAATTTTACATCGACTTATTATAGACATTCTACAAGATGCAATATTACTACTGAGATTTTGATTGTGGGTAAAAAGCACTCTTTTTTTCTGAAAAAGTTTTCAACATAATTCTTTCCTATAATTGCTGTGGTCTTGGACTGTCAATAATGCGAAAAATCGTTCCAAAATCAAATTTCTTCTAGCTGCACATAAAAATGTATTTTATGCATCAATATTTTATATATTCACGTTTCAAATTACATAATTTTGCTTACAATAAAATACTTTTTAATATTCTGGATACAAGTAATCATTTCAAATCTTGACTGTTGTAATATTCAACTATTCTCAACGTAACCTCACAAAAATCAATATAATAAAGGTCAAATTAGCTCATTAAGTTTTCCATTCCAATTTCAAAATTGCCTTTAACCTCATATAATATATGCTTACTTTGAATCATTTTAAACAGTATGGTTCCCACGGGGTAAGATTTTTTTATAAATTAGTTCAGAAAATAAATTAAAGGTTGATAATAAAATCAAAGAATTGTATATAAGAAAGCGTAACTTTTATGTTTTACAACCTGGAATGAGAATAATGAACTGAAGACGTTTGGTTAGATTGTGGAATGGAAATAAGAGTACCGTATCCTTTGTAATAGTAAAAAAGTAATAATAATAATAATAATAATGTAATGTGTAATGGTTGATTTTATGACTTGAAATCAAATAAATTCGGATGATTGGTAATCTCATCCCTTGGTTTTTAGTTGTGGCTTTTGGGATTGTGCTCACAAGCCGGTCCACATACATAACATTCACAGGGTGAAGTGAAAGGGTGAAAGGCTAACTGGATTTTTTGTTCGAGAGAAAAGGAATGAATGAGAACGGTGGTGGTGGTGGTTATGAGATGATGATGATTGTGAATAGCGGAAACTGAATAACATAGTGTTAAGTCCATTTTAGAAAAACAGGATTTGATGATGCCATTTCAATGAGAATTAAATTTTTATTCGTGTGTACTGCATCACGTACGAATATACAGAGGGAATAAGTCTCTTAAATGCATTTACCTTTGAGAGCACTTCCATCCAAATTTCCTTTTGTCTATCTTCTCAATCTTTACCAAATATTCTGTATTATCATTATTATTATTATTTTTATTACAGTTCAAAACTGAAAACTTACTTCATCATGCATCATCCTTCGTTATTTGCAATTCTGTATAAAATACATTAAATTATTAATAATATTACATTGCATATAATAATACTACATCCTCAGCCTGACTGAGTGACTGACTGAAGAATATTATGCCGGTGACTTTCCATACAATTGTTGACCATCATCATCATCATAAAGAGATGAATTTAGCAAAAAATTAAGAATTTTCCATAACGGCTCTTTCCATTTCTGGCCTTCGTCTCAACTGTGATGTGAATCCATTTAGAAGAGTTCTCTTTCTTTCACGTCCTTTTTCTTTCTTCCTCTCAAGAAGATCTAACTGAATTCTGTCCGAAACTTCACTCACAAAGAATGACGTCTCTGATTATCACCGGAATTCAATTTATTTATTTTTTATTTATTTATTTTTTAGTTATTCTATTGATTATATTGTACCTCAAACCTCAAATCTATATTTCTTTGTAGACGAGTCATTTGTAACAAGTCTTAGGAGAGGTATAGGGCATCGTAAATATTTGATGAGTTCAAACTCACTACGTTTATTATATCATCTTCTAAGCATTTTTATAGAAGTAAACCGTAATAACTCCTTCTTCTGTCATCATCATCATCATATATGCATCTGTTTGCATTAGGGAGATTCAAATCACAATAGGAGTGACTATTTGAACGCCCCTAATATTTCAATAAATTCCAAATTGACAAAACGTAAAGGTTGCTGATGGGCAAATTAGGGGCAATCAACAGTAGTGATTCTTTTTTATGTGTTATGAAGACTTCGTTGTCAAAATACGGTATGCAAGGATTCCACTTTTTCAATTGAAATCAAAGCTATCTTGTCATCATGTTTAATACAAAAAAACATTCAAAGAGAGCAACGTAAAAGAATATTCAGGTGAATTAAGTTGATGGTTTTTTACTTAGAAAAATGTTGAGCTTGAACATATAGATGGTTATATGATAGATTTGTTTGGAGATGGGTGCATCCAATCCGCGTAATGATAAGCCAATCAAGAAAAATATTCTATTTCTTACTGATTTGAAGCAAGCCAGGGATACTAAATGTGTGGTATAATACGTAAATCAGTAATTTTATAAAGATGATATCACCAGCATTTTAGACAAACAATTTAATTTTAAGACATATATCATTGCGACGCAGTAGTCTTTGTTGATTATTAAGGAATTTGTTAAAGATCAAAGTATTTAGACCAATTTTCTACCTGGCTTGAAAACCCTTTGTCCGTGAACTTGCATTTCCGTAGGTAGGGTTTTTCCGTATTCGTGTAGAAAAACGTTTTTTCTTATGATGCTATAAGATTGGAAGCCATTGCATATTACTAGCTGTTAAAAAATTTAAAGTATTATGAAGTGCTTTACTTAGAACTTCTAAGGTAGAGCAATTGAGGTAACCAGCCAAATAATTTAAGGCTGAAAAGGTTTGTTAACTCAGAAAAATCATAGAAGTGCATCAAAAAATAACAGAACCTTGCAACCGCGTATGATTCACTAATGAAACCGAGAGTTATAAACTTATTGTTATCTCATACTTGTTAGAAACGGTACGATACTCTTTGTACTTCAGTTTGCATGGATGTTTAACTACAAAGAAACCACAAAGAATTGGCTCAACAATGTAAATGACTCCACTTGGCTACTTTAATCTAACTCACTTTTACTCTGTAGCTGTGATAATAATATAATGATGAGAAAAGGAGAATTCCTCAGATTAGACAAAGAGATTAAGTAAAAACCGGAACTGTGGATATAAGGAGGATGTGAGTAAAGTGCGATTGGAAAAAGATAATACGAAGCAAAGTACATACATAATAGAATGAAGTTTTTCTTCAATTTATTGCTTATTTGTGTATAATTGATTTTAAAGCTGTTGTTGTTTTCAGAGATGAGAAAGAAATTTGAGTAAGACGTATAAATTTATTACTCTGTCCACTAAAGACATCAAAACCTAAATCCAAAAGAATTATTTTACAATTTATTTATTTATTTATTATGTTTTTAACAATTGCAAATACTCAAACATCATTTTGAACATAACATTTTATATTTATATAATAATAATGATGTAAACAAGGAATAAGGAAGGGTTGGGTTTGGGGTAAGAACAAGTGAACCATGTAAAAAAACCATGACTTCCAGCCAACTAACTTCTAGTATGTTATGTAAGAATTAAAAAAAATTTGTTGTAAAATTACATGTAAAAAGTATTAAAAATTAGCTATAGTTATTTGAAAGCAAATGAAGGTGGTATTTTATTTAACCGCAGCCAAGCTAAGCAAAGCGTCGCCGAAAATTCAATTAAAAAACGATAAGTTTTAGCTGTTTCTTACTTATGATCTTATGAACACGATCTACCATCATTATTACATCGTAGATTAAAATTACAAAATATAAAATGTATTATTTACTAATAAGCAGTAGTTGTGTATTGTAACAAAATGGCATTCACTTGTACAGGTCAAACCACAAATAAAAATTCACCCTGGTAAAACATCTCTTATTTCTTTTATTGTAATTTATAATTCAAATTGAGTAGAAGAATAAGTCGAAGCCTCACACGAGCTCATCATCTCAAGTTTCAAGAAACTAAGAACCTATTCATTTCGTTAAACCCACTTGTCTTAAGCTAGACATGCATCCACTATTTCATTTCATTATATTTATATGCCTACTACTAGGAATACACAAAACTGCAAATCTTTTGCTTAATTCTTTAATTTTTTAGCATCATCCTGGCTGCTTCTTTCTGGCTGCATAGGTAAAAAGGTGTTCACGAACTGCAAATTTGAGCTGAATAACCTTAATATGATGGTATCAGTAGTGACTTATTATACGTCCCTTATTTCTTTAGGATATTACTAAAGATAAGTAGATATATTTTTATAAATTCTACATTCAAAAATAATTTACTACAGCTACCCACCACCACCACCACTAAACCATCACCGCAGCCGGACTACTGACAATGACATTGAAGAAAAAGAAGAAGAAAGTTCAAGTGGATTAACCCCAACCCAGCCAATGTAATCCGTGATAAACCAAGCTAATACACCAAAATGTTGAAACTTATTTTGCAAAACTTTACAATGATCTCTATTGCATTAACTATAAGTACTTGTTATGCAATACAATGCCCACACTACTTTTGTTTGCCTTACGGTTACTCATCGAAAAAAAAACCTAGACTATTTCAGTAGTTTTTTCCTTAGATTTATGTTTTTCCTTTTACTTTGTTTAGCCAAGCGTGGATTTTTGCAACTTTTGTTGGAATGATTTCATTCTAATCTCACTCATCTAACTCATCTTCAATAGAATAGACTACTTCAAGCTTTTAATTCTGTTTTTACTTTTGCTTTTTAGTAATATTTTACTTTACACATGAGGTGTTTCTCATAAGTCCGAAAAATTAGTATTTAAGTTTATATCTTTACACATAAAAAAAGCAAGGGAATAAGCATCAGCATCATCCCTATCAGCATGATGATCATATGAGCATATCAGGAAGTATGTGTGTGTAATGTTCTGTGTGTATTATACCTTTGGCGATTATTCGTTTCTGAATTAGCAAAAAGGAAGAATTTTTGCTATAAACTTAGATAAAATGAAATAAAACTCATTGGAACAAACGCCATAAGGATGGGCTGGGAAACCCTAATAATCATAACAATAATAATAACAATAAATAAATCTTTTTGTTAAACAGCATATTATTTCATTTCCATTATTAAATCAGTGCACACACTCACACACGCAGATTTAAAGAAGGAAGGTAAAATGGTTCCAATGACTTAGCACTGACACTTACGTGGTACAATAATTCAGTCTGTCCTATTCTATAAGTATTTTATGATTATTAATATTATTATAATACCTTCCATTCTTTCTCTCGTATTCAGTGAACTTTTAAATATTATTATTATATTGTTGGAAATGCTTACTAATCACTTTTTAGCCATCTTATGCTCCTGGTTGGGGGTTTTCTTTTTACATCCACAATCCAAATTTTTTAGGTTCGTCTCTGAAATAAATTTTAAACAATCGTACATTTACACCAAAGATGAACTTGATGTTTCAAGTCGATTGTCTTCTTTTGTTGTATTTTTACTCTCTTATTCAATACATTCAAATATTTTCCGCAAAATTATAAGAAATACAAAATGAGCCTGAATAAAAGTATAAAACGCCGATACATACATATTACCCTATATGGTATGTACTATTATTAGTAGTAGTTATCTTGAATTTGAGCTAAAAGTTGATGATGAACATTTCTTCTTCTGGCCATAGAACCCCATAGTATCATCATTGCTGCAACAATAGCAAAATCCAATGCAATAAGCAACCAGTTTCGCGTGCCTTTACTCCAACTAAATATTACTTGAGTTGTTTCCGTGTCGGTGGTGTCGTGATAAGAGAAGACGGTACATTGATAATCACTCTCCCTCTCTCTCTCTCTGTATCTCTTATAGATAGATATAAATAATATTATTATACATGTTTCTACATTTTCTCCACTTATGAACAGAACGGACATTCATATTATTACATAAACTAAAACTCACAGTTTTAGTAAAGTTTCCTGCCATTGACATTCAACTTTGAACTTTTAATGTGAAGATAGGTAGAGCTTTTATCTTTTTCTACTTCCATTCCATGCCTTCATCTTCCGTTTTAAAATTAACTCTCATCCTGTGACATGGAAAAAATTTTCTTAAACTTATTACTTAGAAATATCTGTATATTTTAATTGAATGGTCAGCCGTGAGAATATTTTGTTTACTTGAGCTCTCCCTAAGAATTACTTGATAAAGGCATATATTATTATATGGAATGATCCCGAAAGATCATTAGTATCCTGGCGTGAGGTTTTTTTTTCTTAAAGAAATGTGATTTATTTTTTTAGATAAAATCCTTTGCATGAAAACGCAAATAAAAACTGTTTGATATTGAAAAACGTTTTGAATTAACTATTTCATAAAGGATTTCCAGAAAGCAATAAGAAGGTTTAATGGATTTTCTAGTAATCAAAAACTTAGAGCTAGGTCGCCAAAAAATCATACATCTTGTAAAAGGTGTGTGTATATACTAGTCCGACAGGAATGCATTTTAGTAAAAGCACTTAAAATTAGTTAGTTTATCTTGTACTTATACTTTATGAAGTAACTATTTCCCTTTTGGATTTTGTAAGTCAAATTCACAATCTTGATCATAACCTTTTTAGATATTTGTTAGAATTAAGCAAAAAAGGAAAAGCAATTTTTAGTGCATTTAATGATTGACACTATGTTGAAAATCATAATTACTGATAGAATAAAGCTAGGTCAATAACTTTTAGGTCAATAGCAATATCAACAAAAGAGCTATTTTTTCACGCAATCTTTTAATTTGTAGTAGCATAACGAAGTAGAAAGAAATGGTACAGAAAAAAACGATGGACAGACGGAAGATAAAAGATTGCTAGCTACTTCTTTTACTCCTGATTGACTTCATGTTCGGCCCGTCTAAAGATTTTTTCTTTAAAAGAGCACCCATTCATATGGTTAGATAATAAGATTATGTGGATGCAGAAGAACATAGATGTATTCTTGAAGATCTTGTATGAAAACAGTTACATGTCCAGCTGATGTGGTAATTACAGCTACTTCCACCAAGGAAATTCTTTCTTAATGAGCATCGGAGTTCCGTTTGAATTTCAACAATCCCATCACCATCATCAGTGTATCATCAACAACATCAAATCATCAGGGACTTATTACCTTACTCTAAGATAACTTGGTTGCTATACTTGATGAATTTGCTACCTGGCTTTGTTCCATTTAATTTTGTATTGCTCCCAGAGTAGCCAAAAATACGCCGGAGATAATATTTATAAAACCTTGTCAGTATGAAATGCATATGCCATAGTACACTATATTCGATATAACTGAAGGTGTCATGTACAATGGAAAACGTACTTTTAGTAGGACTGGCACTACTGCTGACAGCCAAGTCAGGTTCATTTGCTTAATATTAACTTTTTATTAGAATTGAATTACTTAATACAGAAAGGGAAGACTATTATTGTGATAATGTAATACGTTAACGTTGTTGTTGGATAAGTCGTAAAAATTCAAGGTGCAAAAAAATCATGTACTTGAGGTTTTAAATGAGGCTTAGAATGGCTAGTGCACAGGTAGTTATTAGGCTTGGATGGAACTCTCTGAGGATGATTGATGGATTTCAAAAAATCAGCAATATTATTATTATGGATGATATTATGTTTTATATTTTAGTATACGCTATGGCATGTCAATTCAGGAGTATTAGCACGTATAGTTTATAAAATATATGAATGTAAGCGTGTTTGTTGGGTGAAGATGAGAAGAATGAAATGAGCCTGAAGAAATCATAATAAAAGAAGAAGACGGGGAGGAAGCTGAATAAAAATTAAGCAAAGACTAAAAAGACCTAACCAGTTTTTGAGCAACAACTAAGGCTCAAAACTCATTATCATTAAAAGGAGGAATTTTTGGCGTTTTATGTAACTCAAGTTGATGAAAGATCAATTCATGCATGTAAATAACGGCAATCAGTGTAAGCTATTGAATCCCATTAATATTCCATTGATGTCTGCCTGATCTGTTGTAAATGTGTGTAATAATATATTATGCTTGTACAGAGAAAAATATGTACCTTTTGCAGATATTATTACCACTTATGTCGATGTGTAGCGCATCTTCTTATCCGTAATCTGTGTAGGTGTCTCCAAACAAACATGCGAAGCATAATTTATTTTTTATTCAATTTATAATAGCATACCAGTAGTAGTTTAGTGCATCAAGTTATAACGTCATCTCTATGTGCATTATTATAAGTCTTTGTGAATTTTATTATACCTCCCTGTCCTGATTCTCTCATCATCAGATGAATGATTATTATCAATAATCAAACTTCTAAACTAATACTAACTAAGCCAACTATAAGGGAGTTTTTTTATCTCCAATTCATTTTGGCGTGTTGATATTGATGCTTAATCTAGCAAGATTTCCCTCTTGATTTCATCAATTTTCAGAAAAATTGCAATTAGCAATTATGATTGCCAAATATGGAGATGACATTGACAATGGAGATAAAATGAGTAGAGATAATTGAAGTGGGCACCATGGAATAATAATAAAAATAATCATGCATATATGAATAATGTTGCAGTTATTACACGTTACCTTACCTACCACCGAATAAAGTAGGAAATCAAAGCTAGTCTATCTAGTAATAATATTATTATCTGCATGTAAATTCTTTAAAAATATCTTCCTTGCTTTTCTCAAAAGTTTTTTTTAATCTCATCCTCTCATTAGATATAATCATGTAAGCAGTGAAAAGTGGAACCAAAAGTTGAACAAATCCCAGTACTTTTTTTCTCCTAATAATGTAAGCGGTATATAGTGATGATGATGATGATGATGAAGATGCTGATGATGTGATGAAGATGACCGGACCGGATTGAAATTTCAGTGAGACTAAAACTGCAAACATGATTTCCTTAATTGCTAACTATTACTAGCTTAGTACTAGTTGCTAGTACTAAATCACCTCTACAAGCATTCAAGTATTATTAAGATTATATTTTACATAGAGATACAGTACATTATTCCCAGTATATACTGTGATTGCCAAATTCATCTATTGATATAAATGAACTTTAGAAAATTACTTGTACTGACATATTATAGGTAAGTTTAAATACAAACGTAATTCAAGTTCAGGCCAGAAAATTCCACGTATTATTGATTATTATGGAAGTGGATTGGATACTTTATGTGATGTTGATGTGATGTAATGCTGTCAAATATAGTTAGCCCCCACTGTAAGCTCGTAATAAATAAAACAACAAGACAAGTAAAGATAGATGGATGATTGTTATATAGTAAATTTTAACTAGCTGGAAGTAATAGTTTACCCACATTATCTAATAACAACTAAAAAATAATCACTACTACTACTACTCAATATTATTATTATTGCCAAGGAAAAATGAAGTTCAAGGTGCTCTCTCAGAATACAGTATATACAACTATATTATATGCTCACTCTACTGCTACTAGTTATGTGTACAAGTTTAGAGGTGTAAATTGTACAGAATGGTCGCATTAGCGAAGAAATCAGAATTGAATGGCTAGTTAAAAATGTAAAGGAAAGATGAGAAATAAAAGAACAAGATATTTCATTGTTCAAAGATAAGGAGATGAAATCTGAGATGCATCACCCATCCATCTCACAAAAACTCTCAATCCATTTCCTTTGAACACACACAACAATGTATCTCATCTTCTCTCTTGATGGTGTAAGTAATAATGAAATAATGTGAGTGATGTTTATATAATGTGATGTTGATGCAGTCGCAAGTCCTAACATAATATATCATATATTTACTACTACTATTCTAAACGTAGTTGTAGAAAATAAATGCCGAAATTCCACCTTGGAAACGAGAATGCATGGTCGTGGTGGTCGGTGAGAATGGCCAGAAGAAATTACCGTTGTCTACTTGTCTTTTCTACAATGAATGACGGAAGTGAGCATGAGAAAGTTCAATTCACTTGCTGAGCTATGCTGCTGCTTTTACCACCACGGCCAATAGACCATTGACTTGTTTTGTAACTCGACCCCTTCTATCATCACCATCATCAATAGTATTCACAATCTCATCCACTTACTCCGAAGTAATCAAAGCTGTTTTAATTGGGTCGTGTGACATGCGAATAAAAAATTCCTAACTACTAAGAAACTCTCATCTAATAAGTAGTGTGTATGAAGTAGCTAGAGTTATTATGTAGCATTTATAGCATTCAACTTGCTTGACAAACTTACCTCAATCATCATCATCATCACATTTCGTTCTGGTCGTGAATGATCTGTAATAGCTAGTAAGATCAAACAAACACTCTCACACAGTGACTAGAGTCTTCAAGTCTCACCTTACAAGTAGTTAAAGATTATTTAGCATTTTTAGAGAGAATAGTAGTAGTAAAGTTAGTTAGTTTGTATCAACCAGCCCCTTGCTTGTCCTTTCTTTTAAAAACTGTTATGTTGTTTTTGTTGTATCTATAATTTCATACAATCACACTAACAGACCAGACATCACCCTTGTTCTTGACAGGCTGAACTAACAGCTAAAAGTTAACAGTATCGATACACACATACTTTATTACTGATGATGATGAATATTATCATTATTAATTGGCTCACTTCACCAGTATTATATGAATCGAATCGCATGATATAATAATGTTACCTAATAATAATGTGATATTTGTTGGTTAGACAAATCCACATTCCATTCAACTGCATTTTTCTTCTAGAGGCGCCTTGGCTTCTGCATATTTATATTTACTGTGAGATTTTCGCTACCTCTTAAGTCACAACAAGATTAGATTCAATCTGCAAAATCTTTTTGATCAAGAATATTATGATTGGTGTCTATGAGAGCGAGTCTTTATAGGTAACTATAAAAAGGGACGAGTTCGAGAGGCTATAATTATTCAGAGCTTAATGAGAATGCTTGCAGTTCAATTACTTGTACAATTAGATGCAGAAAGGAGTTAATTTGATAATTCCTGGTCCGAGATCAGAGAGAAGTTCTAACGTCTAACCAAAAGTATACTCACAGTAGTTGCAGTTACAAGTTAGTGGACTAATGCTAACTAGTCTGTCCCACTGCACTTTTACTATCTACCTTTTTACTCTTTTTTAATACATTGGGTAAGATAAGTTAGAGAGAATCTAACCGTAATTTTTATGACAAAACAAGGAATTGAAATATCAAAATATTACACAAATGCTGAAAGATGAATTAGGGAAAACAATCAACTTATTACTTATATAATATAATAGATATAATAGTAATTGTTGAAGTAAATGAATATGACAAATAAATTTAATCAAGTAGTATTTCATTTCATGTATTCTTTTGTGAATGCATTCTACCATATGGATTTGTATCGGCAAACATAAGTTGTTTGAAAATTGATTTGATAAAATGCCTATTTATGAACAATGTAATTTTCTACACGTTCTATAGGTTAAAAAATTAAAAAATAATAAAATTATGTTAAGTAAAGGTAATGGGACTTTGGGGCGGTATGTATTTTAGAGATTGCGAGGTCAAATATTATGAAGGGATATGCAATGCGATTTTGGTTTTATTTTATCCGATGCAATATTAATGTGTCTACTTTTATAATGCAATGATGGTGGTGTAAAGTGCGGTATGCGTGGAGGGATGGAAGTTATGTTAAATGATTTTTAGCTTGGCGTTGGCTTTTTGCTATGGCATTGGCACCTGCAAAGGCTACGATGAGCATGATGAGATGATACTGACTGACTGATGATGATTATTATGAGGATGCCGTGCTGAAGAGGATGGGATGAGGTTTAAGCAAATACAGAAACGGATAAGCACAATAATAAGAATACAATTTTGAGGATTGCTTCTTGGGTACCCCAAAACAGGACGACGGGTAGCAAAAGCCACCCCCGGTGGTGGTGGTTATAGTGGTGTTTGTGGTGGTTACTTAGCTTTAGCTTTAATAATGCTCTCTTCCTCTTAGAGTTCTTAAAGAACATAATAATATTTCCCTAATGCTTTGCAAAATTTTTAAGCTTTTGCTTGATTGTGGAATGACTTAAAGAAGAAGAGCCTCAACTGGGAACACTTCCTTCATTTGTCTCTTCGGAGTGCTCAGGAATCAACCAAAAGGAGCATCAAGCAATACAACTACTTTTACAACAGGCACATATCATTTTTGCCACTTGCTATTTGCTGCTACCACAACCAAGAAGTCCAACCTCTGCCATAGACAACTTAACATTATCAGAGTCAGTCAACAACACTCACTAAACAAGAAGCAGCAGCAGTACCACCAAAAACCATTGTCCACTTTGGTCTGTTGCTCAATTCTGGTCCACCTGTCCTACAGTGACCACCACTTCAATCAATACTCTCCTTGACCTGACTACCTTGAGGTGATAACACATTCAACTCAGTCTCAACTGAAAAACCACCTCCGGTCCTACTCTCAGTCTCAACTCAACTTTCAAAATTGAGGTGTATTATTGTGAGCCCTCAGAAATTTTAAAGAAAAAACATTCTATCACAACGGAGACAAGCTTAACCGGCTTTAAATTCAATTATTAAGTAAAAAATAAAATAAGTTACTCAATTAAATTCCGCAATTAACTTTTACTCCGTTTTACGAACTTTACCCAAGAGAAAGTCAACGGGAAATACTTAAAGCGTGTTTTAAAGATTTTTTTAGTTAATGGTTGATGTTTTAAATTAAATGGTTTTAATTTCAAATGCATTCAACACCTATATCGTGTGTGTCATTATTATTGTGACCATGAGACTACGACTTTTAAGTTGAGTGAAGAATTGGTTTGGAATTTGGATTGTTCCAATTCCAAATTTTGAGTGAATTGTTTTTATTTCCTGTTACACATTGGATTTCCAGAGTTTCTCAGTTGGATATACTAGAAACCCTATAAATCCGAAGGAGAAGAAGAGGTTGACATTTCCGTTGGTGTCCATCATCGACGTGGACTATTTGTAAGTGTGTACTTTCTATCCGTATTATTATTGTATATAAATATTCAACTATATGTCACACAATTCTCTAGCAGGACACAACCAGGTTAATATGATTATTTTTTTGTCCTATGAAACCTTAAACCTGAAACATCATTTGGTATACAAGCATTACCTATTGCTCAATTGATTCACTCAAAGGCCATTAGTAATCATTATTATTCATTGATCAAACTCTTTTAAAAAGACAGATTCTCAATTTCCCCAGGGGACACAATGCCAATCCTAATGCATGTCTTTAACAAAATCTCACTTTAGTCCCAGTCTCACTTTTCTCCTCGACTCAAACCATACTCACACAACATTGCATTATATTATTGCCTTCAGCCAAAGTAAGGGTGTCTCAAGTTGATTTTTTTTCGTTCTTTCTTATTTTGACATACTGTACGCAAAACTTGTACTCTTTGATTCATTAGCATATATATATGTTTTTGCATTTAAACAATATAAGAATATCTTGTCACCTTTTAATTGATAATTGGATGGATTTGGGTGCATAAAGAAATAATGTCTCAATACTAACATTTCTATACATGAGAATACAACAGTCGCCAGTATTTTTTGTTAACAATAAAATGCATAGACTTTTATTTCATGAATTCAATAGCAGGTGAGGTTATTATATGCATTTAGTGAAATGATCAGAGTCATGAGTCAAGTGAGCCAAGTGAAGTCAACACACATATACAGGGCCCATTTGATGCAACAACTTTGACTGAAAAATGTATTACGAAGGTTACGATCTGACGTAATTAGTAGTTTGATATTTATCGCAATAGTAGTTTTGTATTGTAGTTAAATATAGTTAGTAAGGAGTATCTCTATGGAAACATTATTTGCCAAATGGATTTGCATTATAGTCTCTTAACATAAATCTGCCAACATCAAGTTTCTTTCTTTAATAGTTTTGATTTGAGTAAGCAAAAACAACCATAAGTAACCAAGCAAGATCCTTTTACTTTCAAGATTTCAAGTTTCAACTTTTGACACTTGTAGTAATAATATGCAGTACACAAAAAGTACTTGTTATTTTCTGTGTACTCTGTACATTCATGAGTAGTACTTACGGTAAAGATAAATACAATTTTAATATTATATAAGCAGTAAAAAATGTTACTTAGTTTTGCCTTTTATTCCTTCAGTATTATATTAGTAGGTGAGCATGTTTCCTTGCACCTAATGCAATTATCTGTATAAGGCAAAGTACATAGGTATGAATCCATGTGTACTTCACTAAATGACTGATGGTCTCCTTTTTATATAATACTTAATAAAGCGGATTCGTTTCAGGTTAATTTTATTCCATAGCCAAGAGATTGTCTGTATGTGTAGTTATGGGGACTCCCATCCTATATTTATTTTTATAAGTAAAGGCCACTTGTAGACAAGATAAGACTACTACCATGTAACCAAAATATCTCAAAGATCATTTTTATTTAAAAATATATTTGGTATGTAGGTATTACAAGTTCTGATCTGTGATGCGATGTGATGAAAAATCATTAAAAGGCTCCAACGAATACAAAGAGTCGTGTAATATTATGTGTCTGTCTGCCTACCTTTTTTAATCCTTTTAATAATAGTAATCTATTGTAATATTAATTTAATAAATTGTAGTTAGCAATAAGGGAAATCTTGTGAATTTGTTGAGTTTTGAAGCTCATTCACGTAGTGTAAATCCTGCTAACCTTAAAAATGTGTTGATTAGGAGGTCAAGGAAACTGAAGCCAGTTCATCCTTCCTGGGAAGTTGCCTTTTAGTTATTTCTCTCATTTTGCTTCCATTTGCATAGACTCACTTATGCAGATTTTCAATAATTTTCTGATTACTGCAGGCAAGCTCAAAGTCATCCTATTCACAATTTCATTACTACTATGAATCTATATGATGATTATTATGATGGCAAAGGCTAAAGTGCACCAACCAGTTGATTTCCAGCCAAAAGGAGGGGCGACAAAAGAAAAGATACCTTCTCAATTCTTGTGAAGTAATTCTCATCTTGTAATAATAACCATATCAAACTGACAGCAAAACCGTCTTATTTCCAATACAACTATTACGAATCATTACTTCTTATTATTTTTAAAGATTATCTTGTATAGATATCTCATAGATAGTGATACAAGTGTAGTAGTCTGATCATTTGATTGTATACCCTAGACATACGTAGTAGTTGGTGTGCTACTAAGCGAATAGATAAAAAATAACAAGTACAACAAAGTTCAGAAGGAATACGTCCGCAAATCAGTATCTAAAATCTTGACAGCCGAGTCAATAATATACATGTAATTTTTACTTTTAGTTTTCACCCTTCAGTCGGTTCCTACCACAAGGTAAAGATTTAGCAAACCATGTTGTAGAAATAAAGTAAGACAGGCAAACATACGTAAAATTAATGCATAATTGGGCACATGAATCTGCAATCCAACACCGAATTAAATTTTACTCCAGTAGTACAAGCACTCTCAGGCGACTCTGGTATAATATTATATCTGTATAAAAAACAAAATGGGCTGAGCTATTTTATCATCCCTTTAGAAAATTCATAGACAAAATAGTTTAAGAAAGGGAGGTAACTTAGAAGAAAATGGGATGCAAAAAAATAAAATTATTGTGACATCCTGAATTACAATTTGGTTTTTTTTATCCCATCAGCCAGGATCTTAATTAGAAGAACCAAAAATGTTGTCTGAGTCTTTCCAGATCAGGGGATGAGATGGAATGGAATTTTCGTAGGTAATTTCTCATGAGGAAGATCAAACCACAAACTAATTCACGATCATTGCATCTTCATGCGAATAAAACTTTTCTCATTTTACTTTTGTTTTTAAAGAGATATATGCTTACTTTAGTTATTGTAGGCGATGCGATAGAGCGAGATGAAATGATGAGTTTTGATTCACCGAGTTGGCTTTCTTTGAAAATAACACCAAAAAAAAATCATCATACCATCGGTTGATTTAACTTTACACAACTTAATTAAATGTATGCATTTCATCCAAAAAAGCAAAATCCAATGTCCTTACTCAGGTATCTTACCTCTTACTTAAATTGTGTACGTTACCCTATTTCGGTACACAAATTGTGCACCTCCTTCTCCAGCTCTAAGTACAAATTGTATAAAAACTATAATGGGGAGTTTGGATTCATGAATTAAGTATTTGAGACGTGGTTGCATATAAGCTAAATACATTTTGATTTGTTACTGGATAATTTGGCTCGTATCATGCCAAATAAGTTGTTTGTTGAGTAGTTTGTCCTTATATAAAATACACTTAAGTATTTTTTTACTCCCAAAAATTCTTCTTGTTTTACCTGAAACTCAAAGAAGTTGTTGATTATGATGAAGATAATGCTTCTTGGATGAGATCAGCATCTTATATATATTGTCCATACATCTTTTCATAGTAGGAATAATATAGTTAAAAGCCTGTCGTGAAAATCTCCGCTTTTAAATGGTATTTGTGTTCTATGTAGTGCATATAGTGATACACACACACACTCATTACTTGTCAATCGCCCACTTATCTCATATCATTTTTGACACAGACACAAAACTAACTTATCATTTCGTAGCTTTATTCTATCTAGAAATTTTACTTAGCATGATCACAACATAAATTGAAATCAGATAGATAGATTGTGTCGAAGAGAGGAGCAACAGGTTATTGAAAATAATATGGTTATTTATCATTCGCACTATCGCGTGTGGGATGGTGAAACAATAAATTTAATATTCAATTCGTTTCACTACACTTAAGATATCTGGATACTACGACAGGTTGCAATTAGCTGCATTTCCTTGTTTCATACAAACTTACTATCCATTGCCATTACCAATACTAAATACTGTTGAGAGTTTGTAAACTCTGAAACCCCTTCAAATTTTAAACACAGTTAGTTAAACTGTACGAAAATTTAAGTACTAAGCTTTTAAAGCCAACAACACATCGAAAAGAACGAAATAAACATTTATGATTTTTTTTTATTTTACATGTGAAACGAGTCATTGGCATCGATAAAGAATGTTATTAGGTATGTACCTATGCAATTAGTAATTACGAAGGACGTCAGTTTGAGACAGGGTTTTTCGAGAAATTTGTTCATATTATTATTTTATATTCATTATTTTAGCAACCCCAAGGGTTAAACTCATCTTCAAGTAATAAGATAACTAGTTCCAGAAAAATGTTATCCCTGTTGTGATTGACAATATATACTTTCAAGGCAATAAATAAATGCTTTCTTGTTTTTATAAGAAAACACCCAAATGCTTCGTAGGAACTCATCACTTATCCTCACAGAGTATAAACATCTTAATAATAATTTTTATTATCATTATATGAATCATGCGTGTATTATTGCGAAATATTTGTTACATAAAACCTGTGCAGTCCTTCCTATACGAGTAAAGAATCATAAGGGTGAGTAAGAAAGATTAGAAATTATGCTTTAAGAGACTTTTCAGAAAAGTATAATAAATGACGGACGAGTTTGAAATTGGAGTGTATCATTAAATTCCAAGCAAAATATTGTTTATTATCCCCAGAAGAACCATCACCATTACAAACCACCACCACCATCAAAATGCATTATATAAGAATTGCGGAAAAGGTAGTAATAGTTGCTCAGTTAGTTCGTATCACATCTTATCAAATGATAATAAGGCCGACGGTCAAGTTCAGGGTTACAAACAAAATTTTGCTAAGATTTTTCAACATGCACGTTTCTACTTTTCTGTCTTTCTACATGAAACTGAAACGATGTCAAATCAAAACAACCCCACAAACAATTTATAAATCCAAGTTGAAATTGAAATTACAAAATCTCATATATTAGAGTAAAGCCACAGCAAAAATATCATATCGAGGCTGACTTTAATTAAAAAATCTTTCTAGTTAGTTACTTTTTCCCAAATTCAATTCATATAACCCATCTATTATAATATATTCCATTTACTCCTGATCCCCCCTTTCTTAACAAGAAATAGACCAATAAAGTTCATACAAGATTAACGGTTCTGTATTCTTCCTTTTCACAAAGTAGGGAAGTGCTTATGGATAAAGGGGAAAATAAAACTTGGGTAGATGGACAGGATGATACCAAGAAAGATGCAATTTTTTTATAGCCATCTAAAAAGGCAAAACAAAAATAAGGATTTTGATGTTAGTATATGGAAGTGGTATCACACGCTATTATAGTGATATACTAAGTGGAGTGAATAGTAATCGTAATGACGGTCAGTTGAATATTACATTGAAATCTAATGATAATTGTAAAGATTCACACGGTATGAATCTTAACTTAAAGTGCAGGGGAAGAAGATGAGGAAAGAGATAGGTTCATTGAACTACTGGTGCCAACAGAAGTTTTTTCCAATAACAACAAAAAATCCTACACACATACAATGCACAGATAGATTAAAGAAGCGGAAAAGGTATTGGATTGCTTTATTATATATAAACCTTCTAAAGGCCTTCAAACCAGTTTGATCCTCGGAGAGTTTGCAAAAAAAATAAAAAATCCCCTGAATTATTTCCAATGGATGATATTATGATAGTAGTAGTATTAGTAGTGGTGGTGATGATGGTGGTGATGATAATGTTCATCATGATGATGATACTGATGGTGATGAGGATGATAATAATAATGGTCATCGGTGGTAGTACTATTAGAGAAGAACCCAGTTTTATTTAGCCACTTTTTCAATATTACCCATACATCCATCCATCCGTCGTCGTCCTTATGTCTCAAACAACTAGAACTATCATATATAATAATAATATAAGAGTAAGCTTCGCAATAATCGTGCAGAAACCATAATACAAGATTATCATGATATAGGTACAAGAAATATGTTCTTATCACACAACTATCATATCATAGCATCAATACAAGGATAATATAAAATTGACATTTACTACCCGGTTTGGGTCGGTGGGTGAATGACATTTGTACCCGAGGGTAAACCAATTCGCGAAATTAGTCTTAAGACTTGAACTCTTAGAGAAAAATAGATAATGTTGTTTTAACTTTTTTTTTATCAGGGTTTCAAGGTTTGGAATACGCCAAGTAGCCACAATGTCTCCCAGAGCGGAGACAATATCTAATCTGTATTATTATTATTATATCATTTACACTAGATAAGGCAAAAAAGAACGTGCATCCCAAAATCTTCTCATAGTAGTGACTGGTGGTAGTAGTAGTTAGACAAAAGTAGTTTGAATGCCAAGATGTAAATCCATACTTACTTGTGGTTTAAGTATCAGGTGTAGTGTGTGTTATTCTGCTATTTGTGTGTGTGTGTGTGTCTGTATGTATTCTATTGTTTGTTAGAATTAGAATGAATTTTTTGCACCTTTGTATGCATGCGTAGGTGTAATAAATGATGAGATGGCAATTCTCAATTAATGGGTAAAATGAGGTAGCAGATCCATAGTCATCAGTGTACTCACTTTTCACTGTAATTGTTGTACTTAAGATTAAAGACGATAGTTTCTTCTTCTTCAGTGGGATCTTTCTTCACTTGATGATTTGGTTGTTTTATATACCTAATCAGCTTTTCCTTAAAGGTAGACGCTTCTTCATTATTGTGGGTGGACGAAAGGGAGAGTTAGATAAGCATGTTATTTTCTATCTAACATTTTAAAAATACTTTTGTACTTTATATACGGTGTACATAACACACAAATACGAAGTACCTAGTAAACCCCATTACGAATGTAACAAAAAGAACTACTCTAGAAGTATTTATACGATCCAGTTGACATTTAATACAAGAAAAAATGTGAATGAATGAGAATGAGAGTTATCTCCTGGTAAACGAGGTGTTCTATGAACGTTATTTGAATCATAAAAGATGTTTACTGCTCATGATGCTACTTAGTTTCTCATGAAAAAATATGTTAGTTTGCACTGTCAAGTCTATGGATCGACGGCGTTGTCTTTTAAAAAACGTGTCATGAACATAGAGACTTAACACTTGATCGCATCAATTACCTTTTTGTACGAGTATAGCACTTGGCTTTTGTTTGCATCACCATCTTCATTTTCTTAATGTCCATTTACCTTTTACGTTTCTTTGTACTACTATTTATTTATGGAGATATAATCGTCATCGTAATCTTTTATTGATTCTAATGCAATATTATTATAGTGATTCATTGACCACTTGTGTCAGTCAGCCTTGGGGTTTTAACTATGATGCTTAGGTATATTCTTATTAAAATGCAGAAACTACTTATTATCATAAATTTTAAGTATATAGTGGTTCATTATTGCTATTTGTCATAGTTGCATATCCTGCACCGTGTAAAAATGTCAAACAAAGAGTTAGGTAGATATTAGATTTAGGTGATGGGAGACACATATAATATACATGCCGATATAATAATAATAATAGTATCAGATTATAAAGTATTGTGCAGTCGTGACAATTGGCTGATCTCATTAAGTGGCCAATTGTTCAGAAGTTCAAAGAAGTTTTTGCACACAAAGATAAATCTCTGTGGAATAGGGTAAAAGAGCCAAGAGGTATTATGTTAAGTAGTGATGAAGGTAAGATGAGATGTAAATAAATATTACAAAGAGAGTACTACCCTCTCGTCTGGGACATGTCTGCTGGATATAATTTTACAAGATTTGTCTACCTAGCCTACCTGCCTGACTGCCAAAAATGAACATTTTTCACCTGCATCCAATCGAATAAATTATTATTGAATGAAAGTTACGGTAATGACATTGATAGAAAAGTTGGGATAACTTACAACTCATGCTGAGTTTTAGGCGATACTTTTCATGGGATTTTTACACCTCGACCATTTTTATATAAATTTCTTTCATACTTTTCTAACTCATATTGTTCACTTTATCCTTTTAATAATAATCATATTTTTATTATTATGATTTCTATACATATCGAAAATAAATGTTTCGTTGTGAATTGTTATTCCTAGCAGTAGACAGACAAGACACATAGTCATGATACAAAGCCCGTTTGACTTGATGACTTTTTAATAAAATTTTGCCTTGACGGGTCAGAAATAGGAAATAAATGAGTTATCTCTCTCCTATATTGTAGAAAATACACGACAATAGATAAAATTGTTTCTCTTATTCTAAGCATTTTTACAAGACGAATGTACCTTTACTCATATTATAATATGAAGGTAACAAGCTGTCATCTTATTCTCTAACAATCCAAATAATCATAATAATAATAATAATAAAAATAAAAATAATATGAAATGTTTCTAGTTCTGGTTTCATATTTGCTAACTAAACTTTCAAGTTCAATGACTGATTCTAACTTACTAACTCGTAGGAAAAACTCGGAATGTTGCGTATCCGCTTGAAAAGCACAATACTTGTGTATGCAATGAAATAGACAGAAGGATAATCTACATTCTATATTAAAAGTAAAAGAAGAATTCATTTCATTTCATAACACCACATAATAGACAGGAGATTATAATAATATTTTTATATATTATATCATAGAACAAACCAAGAACTTAACGCACCGGAATAACCAAGTAGGTAGAAACAAGATTAGGAGTATTATAAGACAGATGAAGTCGTTGTGGATCTTCAAGTCGTTAGTTAAATTTAACATGTCGGATCAAACTGTATATTCCAGAATTACCAGATCAGCATTCACCATTATAAGCCACCTGTTTATATATTTTTCTTTGTGAGAAAAGTTATTTCTGACAATCAAACATAATAATAATATTAACAAACACTTAAATGTCATACTAGATCAGTTAAGAGGAAATGAGAAGAAATTTTTTGAGAGTGTTTGCAAATAATTCCAAATGAGAAAATTTATATTTACATTGTTCTGCATCCCACATTTTGATTATTCATTAAAATGATGGATCATTTCTTTTACTTTGGGGTAAAGGACAAGCTATTTTAATTTGTAAAAGTCATAAGTCACGACAGTACTTTCATGACAATGTTGAACAACTCATCAAACCATTGTTGCAGGGTTTGTTAAATTTTTCTAAGAAAATATATTACCTAATAATGATTGTCTTGCTTATGATCGGAAGATGATTGGAATTTTTGCAAATTTAATTTGACTTTCTAGTTCTAAGATGAAATTAATTTCGAGTCGTATTTTTTGATACCGAGAAAGCTTACAGCTTTAATAACCGGTTATATCATATACTCTAGGTCATAAACTATTTTGTGGGATGAATTTGTTTTCCAGAAAAATTTCGATAACAAATACTCTTTGCCAAGACGAGAGGAGTTTGTCCTTTACTTAAAATTGTACTTTTTTTCTATGTTCACTTTTGTTTCACATTCCTTGTAAACTTTTTAATATTACGAGATTCTAATTACAATCAAGATTATAATTTTTATAACTATGTATTAAGTTTTTGCACCGAGCTCTGTCTCATTGAACTTGCCAATGACAGTCATAACTTGATCTGTCAACATTCCTTGAGATCTAACTTATCATACTTGTATACCTAATACCTTACATTACATTCTGGTCTCACCATTCTCATCATCCCTATCATCACACTCGTCATCATCATTATTGTCCATCAGTGAGAGTTCTAAGCTACACAATCAACCTCATAATGCATCTTTGACTTTTTTTCTCTCAAATCTAATCTACTGCACAGAAAACAGTTCACATTTTTTTGAGTTGTATGATGAAACGGTAAATCCTTTTGATGCTTCCTTGAATGTTTGAGCGTCTGTAAAATTGACATACCTGGTATCTCATATAGACTAAAGAGTCTATGGTATCTCATTTCTCATAAGCATAAATAAGTTGCATAAACTCACCTTACAAGATAGATACATGAAATATAAGATGATGTTTGATGATTTACTGACACTAAAGATAAGTAGGGAAGGTTCAGGGCATTTAAACATGGGTACTTGAAAAGGTCCCTTAAGGGCCCAGACCCTTAACGCACTTAAAAAACTTCTAAATACCTTATTTAATAATATGACAGTTCTAAAAACATGTCTTTTGTCCCTATAAATAATCTTTGACCGCAGGGTTACTTGTAACCCTTAGGGTAATAATGTCTTAGAGGGTACGTACATTTTTCTTACACTCACTAGCAAAGAAATAATTAATAGCAGCATGAAAGCTAGCCAAAGCCAGGTTTCGTCAAGTCAAAGTCAAAATGTAGATAGATTTGCAGAATGGATAAAATACCCCTCCATCATAAAAATTGACAACTTGAACACACCATTAGAAAAGGCATGATGATGTCCATCTCGTTATTTAAAGCAAGTTTAAAACCCATCAACAAGTTTTCTATTGTGTATTCATATTTAAATTTTCTTTCTATTCATGATGTGTTTTTTATTACATTATTATTACAGGATTCACAGAGCTGGAGATCTACTCAGAGACAAAATGAAGAATTTACCAAGAGTAGACGTGCAGTCAGTATTTACTTATTTGATACCGTTCCTATTGTTCAGCCTGCTGGTTGACCGGAGTCAGTGTGGTAATTACTTTTCCCTTTATACACAAATTTATTTTTATTTACTTTGTAGTTAATAGTACATTAGCATTTATTTCTAATTATCATCCTCACAATAGCAATCCCGTTCTATGTCCTTTTTTAACTGTCAATAAATACCTGCTCTATTCCCATTATGTGTAATGCAATTATCCTTTTAAAAGGTATTTAGTCACAGCTTAATACACATATGCATAATGAATATGACCATCGTCTTCTTGCTTTTGCAAATATTATTCCTTATAATTGCGTACACCATGCAAAACTTCTCTTGTTACAATTTATTGCATACTTTAGCCTTACAGCTTTCAAATGAAAAGAACCGTTTTTTAATATTCTGTTCTAATTTGAGTAATGCTCTTTTCTTAGAATATGCAATCCACACTTTTAATAGTGTAAGTTGCTCTTGCTGTAATATGTTTTAGATTAATGTGACCAACATTCTTTTACAATTAAGAAGCTACTAGAATGATTGGCAATAAAATCAATGAAATCATACATTAAGTCATTAAAAGAACAACAATATTATTAAGGTGATCTCA